>JAAEAF010006214.1:0-39463 GCA_011037195.1 Triatoma infestans | reverse complement strand
AAGTTGGTGCCTGTATCTCGCTTCTGTAAGCACCAAAACAAATTTGCAAATTGAATTTGGTTTTCTAACAAAAAAAAAACTACGGGGACATGTATTTTTTAGTTTTTTCTAGCTTTCTTAGTTTCCGAGAAAAAGTCGTTATCCATATATACCTTGGGACACCCTGTATAGAGCGACGGGCAGTCCAGAAGGACGACAGAAATATAGTTCAACGTACAGTTCGATAAGTTCAATATAGTTCACTATAGTTCATCATCTCGCCAGTCACTACGTGTCATTTTCATACCACTCTCTACCTTAACCATTCTCTATTGTAAAGTCCGGGTGGGAAGGGATTAGCTCAGTGGTAGCGCGCTGGACTAGCAACGCGGAGATCACGGGTTCGAATCCAGCCGTGCTGCCCTTAGATTTTTTCTTCCTAGGAGCCCCTACAGCTCACTGTCCGGTGATGGCAGTGTTGTCTGCAGCGAGAGAACACTGTCCGGAGGCCGGCAGTGCAATGAAAGGCTGCGGGCGCAAAGACCACAGATGTTGAGACGCCTTAAATTTAAAAAAAAAAAAAAAAAAAAGTCCAGGCAGACTGTGTCTCATTATATTATTATTATTATTATACATAGTTAACCAGTGTTAACTTCGTCTTCTCATTTCATCAACCAGACCTGAATTCTCTCCACCTAACACATCCATTATACAGACCATTCATTAATCAGATTTTTAAAACTTAGGGTACCGCAAGCGGTGAAAACACAATTTCCCAAAAATTTGACAAGATCACATACTTCCTCTTAAGAAAATTAATAAACTTGTGGGTTCTGTATCTATTCGCAATGAAATATATGATTTTGATAACTTTAAATCAATATTTTTGGAAATCTATACAATAAGTTACAATAAGTTAAAAAAAAGGTTATAATGGAGATTATTTTTTTGAATTAATAATGCAAAATTAATTATCGGCAGGCTTGGTGAACGTGACAGTCTGACATTATCCATGTTATGTCATTATTGCTAGTTATGTCTGCCATTGTATTGTTAGACCTAGAACACGTATCCCATCCCAAGTAGTCAAGTGATTATCACAGGTCAGGAAAATAAGACTGAATGGAATTGCAGCACACTTTACAATAATAGCAAAATAAAAACGCGAATTGTGTTATAGGAGCAGCTACCCATTAATTTTCTAGTGAACTTTGAAATTATTGTTCAATTATTTGGATCACGAAGAAACAGCCATTGTGTTACACTTAACAAAATTAGATTTAAACTGAATGAGACAAAAATTGTTTTCTTTCTTTTTTTGTAAGAGTAAATTAATGTGTCAATCGTTCCATAAAATCGTTGAAAAAGGAGTAATACTTTTAATTCCAAAGGACTAAATAAGATTTTAATCTCTAGAGATTAAAAGTAATTTTTTATTAAATTATAAGTATGTAAATTATAAGTTTTGAATAAAGTCGTTAAAATTGAAATCTGGAGTGAAACAGAGTCACACGACTTTCTCTTAATGCTGGTTTATATTATAATGACAAATTTATTTTTAACTTTAAGTTTATTTATTTGTCCTAACATAAATATGGAGGTACCAGCCCAGGAAGGTACTAAAAGTGTGATTGTCCAGTCGACAGAGCCACCATTGGACAAACCAAATAACCAAACAAACGTAAATAATTAAGCAAGTGGACGAGATAATTCATTCAGATTCTACATATTAAATTCTACATTTGATATTAATTCAGTATCAAATCATTATAATTTAAATCCCAAACCTTAATAAATCTAAATAAATGTGACAACCACCATTGGAACATTAAATTTTCAATATGTTTACACTATGATATTAACATGTGAGAGTAGCGGTCAACGGCAATAGATGGCCAAACAGAACAAAACCATAGAAAGGTTAGAAGGGAGTAGTGTTACTTCCGCAATGACGCTGTTTCCGGTTTTGTACCATTGTTATATGGTTGGCCATAAAGAGACACATACCACAGGGTGACAGAGAGAGGGGAGGAGTTGCAGACATTTCGCAGTCTGTCTGGTTGAAAGTTACAATGCAGTCAAACATATTGTCATATATTTGACACAGAATCATTATTATTTGTTAGATTCACCTATATCTATATTTATCATCGATATTTGAACAAATATAGAATGAGCAATAACCGAGACTGTATAATTCAATCAGTCGAAGTAATGTGGGCAAGTTGAAATCAACTTATCAACAAAAATTTGTTGAACCAGACACTGACAATGGAAGAAAAATCCTAAACTGGTTAGAATTCGGAAATAGTAGTTTGCTATGTTAAACACAATCTCGCATATCCAAAATTGAACAACAAAAAATGTTTCGCTTATTCTCGGAAGTGGCTTAATGGATTAGTCGGTTATAATTAATTATTAAAAATTATCGTAATCTGGCAAAACTGATAAGAGTGAATAGAAGCCATTGTTATCTGAAAATTATAATATTAAGAGCCCCTAAATTTGTAGAGGAATTTGATACTAAATGTTATGAAGATATTTAGAGAAAGTAAATTTTTGCATTAGTGAAAGTAAATTTTTTAGACAAATTGAATAGAAAAGATGAGGAGTGGGCTCAAAGTCCGCGATATCTATAACTAGTATTGGCACTCTCTTAGTTAAGTTTACTTGTAGACAACGCATTATGTCGTTTCTGCAGGACCGAGGAGGAAACCCCAGTGCACATCCTCTGTGAGTGTCCCGGACTGGCAAGAACAGGGTTTCTTCAACTGGGGACTAGTAATCCCGAAGCCATGAGCTTCATGACGGAGCCCTTTCAGCTTTGCTAGGTCTGATTAAGAGGGCGAAGCTGAAGGATGATCCCAATTAGCTATAAACCCAGGGGATCCACAATAGACCTCTTAATGTAGGTCGCAGTGGATTGAGGCGTGGCCCTCCCCAAGCTAATCTAATATAATCTAGTTAAGTAATGTTAACTGCTGCTCTGAACATTACACAAGTCACATCCTCTCACGTAAGTTTCAAAGCAACCTAAGAGCTTCATCAGTACAAAATCGCTAGGGACGATTCAACGCCCACCTAGACGAATCTGACCCTCACAATGGCAGAGAACATGGAGGGCTTATGAGCTGTTTTATATTTCCTAAGTTTATCGAATTCGATCAATAGACTTACTAGCCCTGTTTGAGAAATATTCTGCCATGTGTTTTGCGAAGATCGTTGAATAATAGCCCTGCATTTGGTAAATAGTATTCCTTCTTTACTGTGTCCCCAGGCCGTAAAAGGTCTACTTGATACTTCTCGAGCCAGTTCTTCTGCATTTTCACTTTCATACATCTACAAGTTTTGGTATCCAGGAAATAATGAGCCTATTGGAGTTGATCACATCGTTGAGAGATTGAATACCCAATTCCAAACTAGCTTAGGATAAATTGTTAGGCATTGATGTCCTACATGGCTGGCTGACTGATGGAAATTAAAGAAAAAGTAAAGAAACGTTTAATTTGGTGGGGGGAAAAAGCTTTAATTTCCCTTATATAAAAGGCTATAGTTTGAGGAATATTAGTAAAATAAAACAAATTTTAAAATCTTGCCGATAATTTTTTCTTTCTCTTACTGCGTAAGAGGAAGTTTCTGCGATAATATTAAATATTGGAAAAAGGAGTTTTCAGTGGAAATACGTGTTTTATGGATCCTTATATAAAAAAAAAAAAAAAATCCAGTGGCATATGGTCTGTAGTGTGTGGCCAAATTATTCACACAAATGAAGAATGAATCTCAGGAAGCCCAACCTTGATATTCCGTTTAGATTTCACCAACCGATCGAAAATAACCAAAGTGTGACTTTATGGCATTTTTTTTTTTGGCGATTTCCTAAAAATGGATTCAACATCTTCTTAAAACTTCGTATATTATCTACACACTATAAACACCATACACATTATCACTTTTATTTGATACAGTTTCCTAGGAAAATTTATTTTTAGCTGTTACCAGGGCAACAGACATGTCAAGGGTGCCATTAAAGTGCCACTTCAGTGTAGTGATGTATGGTTTTACCACCTGTAATATTACGGTATTTAAAAGCAATGCTAGAATTCCATATTTGCTGAATTCTGTTAATTGGAAGTAAATTTTTGAATTTTTTGGATTTTTTTTTTAGTAAAAGCCTCTTGGAAGCTTTTCTTTAATAAACGACGAATGCTAACTGTTTAAATATAAATCTATCACTTTATTTGTAACATTTTTCTAGAAAAAAATTGATTCCTGAGTTCTGTGGAATGTTCCAGGGGGGGTCATTCCCTTACAAATAGTCACCTTCAGGGGAAACAAGTATAATGGCCCACCCACCTAAATTTATTATAAAGTATGTATTTGTATACCCAAAATTATACGTAATTAAACATTGCAAGTTAAAAGAAAAATTTGTCAATGAGAATTATTATAATTAGAATAAGAAAAAGTGTGTGAATATTTCATACCAATTTTTCACACTCTTAATGATTCACAGCTCGATGGTATTCACAGTTTCCTTCAGGACCTCCGATAATTTTCCGAAAAATGTTTCCAATAAAACTGTGACTCCAAGATTTAATATAATAATACTACTTTTTTTTTTTAGGTGATAGCGCACTTCGACCTGAAAGATCTATTTTGTCCACCGGAGCCTTCTACAGTGCACTGCCAGCCTCCCACCAAACTAGCTACAGACAACACTGACCATCACCGGATAGTGAGCTGTAGTGAGGCCCCAAGGAAGAGAAAATCTAAAAGCAGCACGCTGGATTTGAACTCGAAACCTTACTTACTAACATATTTAATAATTTGGAGACTCCTAAAAAAAATCACTCTAATAATAATTTTTCTTAATGAACCACACACAGATATATGTTACCCCCTCAGCAAGAACTTTTTATATTTTAATGACCGGAAGCCTTAAAAAATAAAACAAAAAAAACGAATACAATTTGGTTGTGAGAACTATTCTATTTATCTATCTATATATAATAATTTTTTCCTAACCTTTCACTGTCATAATTACCTCCTTTATTGGAAAATTATGGAGAAAATAGTGTAAAAATATTTGAAGATAATGATTATACAATGTAAACAATACTATTTTGTATAATCATGTATATTGTAATGATGCATAAGTTTTCCCGCCCCCAAGATAGAATGGAATGTCCAGAGAAAGGTTATTTCCGGCCAGGGTATTACCACCTCTAGTTCTTATCGGCCACATTAAACAAAAACATTTTTGCAAAAAGGAATACTGTTCGGAAAAATTATCTTTCATTTTGGTCTTTCTCTTATTTTTGTAAAAGAAAATATTACGATTGTATAGTTTGTCAAAATTAAGTTTCCCAGAAAGACATAATATGCATGTGATCGAGTACAAATTTTGGAATATTCAAAGATTGTTCAAATAAGAAAAAAAAAAAAAAAAAATCTGGTGTGAAACATTCGCACGCACGACTTTATCTTACTATAATTATTACTAATTAACAGAAAACTTTTCTTAAAAAAATGTTATGTTTACAAACTTTTACATGAGTTTGTCATAACAAAAGTGGTAGAGGTTATCATATATAACTGAATGTAAATAGTATTGGAGCGCAGCGCCCTCGATCTCAACTAAAGCTTGTAGCGGAAGTTTAAATTTTAACCTAATTGATAGGTCTCTAGAACAGTTTTTCCGGGGAAAAAAAAAATTCAAATAAAAATTAGATCTGTGGAGTTTAAAAAAAAAGTCGTTGTAGCTTTTTTTCGTGAAAATTTTCAAAAATTCAAAACCCCTTCTGTAAAGTCGCACGCACATCCGGTTAAGCGATTTTTTTCAAATCAGAAATTCTAGCAAGGCTTTTAATATTATATCGGTGGTAAAAACCATAGATTATATTGAAGTTGTAATTTACAGGAAGCACAATGCTACTATTCCCCCAGAACACTCAAAAATGTTTCAAATGAAATTAGTCATATTTATGTGTGTAGATAGTATATGAAGTTATAGAAAATTATTGGTCTTCTGCGCCAAGCGATATAATCACATCCCTTATTGCCTCTCTATTTTTTTTTTTTTTTTTTTTTGAGCGAGCTTGATACACTGCGACCTTTACGATCTATTGGGCTATGTCGCCTGAGTACCGCAGGCTGCCCTCAGGCGATCACCGTCTACAATTCCTCCATCAAGTTAAGATCCCTAAGGAATCCCTAATAAGGTATTTTCCATCAGAGACATTTTCCGTGGTAGCCTGCTTCATTTTGTGAAGCAGGCTTCCGCGGAAAATGTCTCTGATGCTTTCCAGCTCTGCGGAACTAACCACCACCACAACAAGATTATTCCCCTCCTCCTCCTGGTAATTAATCTTCTCTGGGTGACAGCCAAGCCGTCCTTTAGGAGATGTAATGCAGTTTCCTCCATCTTCCCACAGAATCTGCAGGTGCTGTCACTGTCCAACCCTAGCTTCGACAAATGTCCTCTGAGTCGACAATGCCCCGTGAGGAAACCTGTAAAAACGCGGAGTTTGTTCTTATTAAGGCCGATGCAGGCCTCTGATCTCTGCCTTGGTTATAATTTCCCAGGCAGATCTTGGCCTGTCGCAGTCCGGGGAGGGAGTTTCAGAGTTGAGACCTATTTATCTCCTCCACCTTCCTAATTTCTTCCAAAAGGAACCGGTCGCTGACACCACAAAAAAGTTCAGGTCCTAGAAGTGGGGATGTAGCATCTATCTTTGCCAGAGCGACGGCCATCTCCTTCCTTTCAATGCCAAAATGCTTTGGAGCCCACCAAAAGTGACTTTATTCCTCCTGCCTAGGTCATTAGGTTTATCTAGGCATTCCCAAACCATTTTAGTGCTGATGACAAAAGCGCTCAATGCTCTAATGGTTGCCTGGCTATCGGAAAGGATTACAATCTCCTGATTCTCTATTTATGTTTGGACAAATATGTAAAACCTGAAGTTTAAAAAAAGAAATTGCCATTTTATATATAATTGTAATATCATGAGTAAGAGAAAGTCTGGTGAGTGTTTCACGCCAGAGCTTTTATTTTTATTTTTTTAAATAATTGTAAGAATATAAATAGTTTGGTCCTGCAATTTTTTAATAAAACATACATATTATAATATATTTTATTATATTCTTTCTATAAAGAAGATAAATTTATTTTTGGTGCGTAATTATTTATAAATAACATTGTAAACTTAAACGGTAAAATCTCCTGTTAAATTGTTTTATTTAGTGAAGTCAGCTAAATAATAAGAATAATTAATTAATTAATTAATTATTAATTTATACAGAATTATTACATTCTACAAGGCTCTTGCTGTTTATTGTTAATTATCGTTAATGATATTTATCCCATAATTTATTTCATTTTTGTTTTTGTATTATAAAGTAGTTAATAAATAAAACCAGACACATTTCGTATTTTTTATTTAAAATTCGTCCAATCATTTGTGAGCCGTGAAATTCGTCTAAGTGTTTCACCTAGGATTTTTACCTAGTATTTATTAAGAAAGAAGATATCTACCAATACTTTTAAATGCTATCAAACATTATCAAAATAAACCTACTTCAACTATGGATGAATTTGAATGAATAGATGTATTGGACTTCCTTCAATCAGACATAGGATAAAGAAAATTTATCAAGACACAATTTTAACACGAAACCGGTGGCAGAAATAAAACTGAGTTCAAGTTTTAAATATGGTAAAATATGTAAACTCACCACAATAAGTGCAAACTATAAATACAGCTTCAGAGTGTTCCTTACCTGCAACAAAATTATTTATAAATCAGAATTATTATATTTCAATATTCGAGGTTTCAGTCTGTCAGATGTCAAGAGACAATTTCCATACAGGGAGTAATATTAACAGCCACAATATTACTTGATTGACAGAATAAAGAACTATTATAGGATAAAAATGTTTGATTTTCATTTAAATGGTAAATTTAATATTTATGTGGTACACTATACGAATTCATAAGCAATGAGTGAAGTGCTGAGCGGTGATATAAGAATTCTGCATTATGTTTTCAATATATTTCAGTTATCTGAAAAGAAGGAGATCGACAGGGGGCAAAGAAAAAATTGAAATAAAACATCGAGTGAAATGCAAAGAAAGAGTTCTATTAACAATGAACCAAGAAAATATAAATTAAATAAGAACCAATCAATTAAGAAAATAGAAATAAAAGAAAGTAATCACTTCACTATTTGCCTAGTTTGGTAAGTTGATACTTGTCCCCCCCCTCCACCACTTTATGCTAGAACCAATGAGCAACATTTGAAGTTTAAAGAAAATTCGTCATTTTATATGTACAGTATTAACAGAGTAACAGAAAGTCGTATGAATGTTTCAAATCAGATTTTTGTTACAGCAATGTGTGGTTACTTCTTGGGGCGTTTGTATTGGTTGGAGGTAAAATGCTGGGTGAGTTTTGTAGGGGATACTCAATGCTCTGGATGTTATAATGTGTAGAGGCCAAATGGTTGTAAAACCAAATCCACAGAGACTTTTATGATTTATTGTTGCTCACCCTAATGTCAGTATTTTCTAGTTAAGAATGAAGAAGTCGACAGTAAACTGTAAATATGAGTGATATCTGTGGTGGTAAGTTAGAGTTGGTCTGTAGATAAGCTAAACAAAAATAATTGCACACACTAATTAACTAAGGCATTGCATTCCCAAATACTAAATAAATTTTTCTTGCAGTTTCGTTAGCAAAATGAAACCAAATTTAAATTCGTGAAGTAAGTATGAACGAATTAACATTTTCCACCGACATATTGGAGGGTAAATTATTAATTTTAGACAGTCTAAACTTTTAGCTATCTAAGCGCCAGCAACTCAAATTACAATACAACTTTATTAATAAATATGAAACAGAATTCTGCTAATACTTTTCTATCAACAAATATATAGTTTAACTGCTATATAAGACTACCTGAAATAATAGGAAAATGACAGAACAGTTTTGGTCACATATTATTTATATTTATTAAATACGATTACATACTGCTGTACAGTAAATGCAGGAAAAATTAGAAATATATATTAACGAAAAATACTGAGTGGACTACATAGATAAATTAAACTTAAAATGGGTAGCAAAATTATTTATTATCACTTTCAATAAGTCAAAGGAATGGCGCTTACCTTCAAACGCAGAACTCTTGTTGCCAATATTGGAAGACCCATGTGTCCTCCTTAGCTCATAAAGAGGAAAAGGGAAGAGGAAAAAATATGAATAAGGAAATAATTTTTATGCGCCTCTAACTCTTGAGACTTGACCAATACACTACTACTTCGCTGATGATTGGGATAATAATTAAATGGGCTCCCAAAAGCTGCACGGCAGAAAACCAACCGGAAGTAACGACCATGCGATTTCACAATAAACCAATGCAGGCCCGAGAGAACCGAGCCCCCAAGTCGACAAAATTACCAGTTTATTAACACTCCCCTGGAAGACCAGAAGTAAAAACTTGGGTTTTCACAATTAAGGGCAACCGTACTGGCATGAATTGTTGTATAGGTATTACACTGTACCTACTCAACGAAATTGCATAACGACTAAGAATCTTGTATACGAGCTTAAAATGGCGATTGACTGAGAGAGGAGAAAATGCATAGATTACTTTACACTTGGGACACAGCCTAATAAATTAGTAAATCCCCGCTCCAAAATAAAATTATTGTACGCCGTTGGCGGCAAATTTTACTTTATATTAAATACCGAACAACTGCTTCAATCAAAAATATTTTTATCGTGGATACATTATTATGGACATTCGATATATTTTCTAGGAATAAATAAAAAAATTATTTAAAGTTAAATGTCAATATAAGAAAGAAAAAAACTTTAGTGCAACAATCCAAGAAGACTAAGGTTTGTCAGACGCCCATTATTATTAGCTGGGGTGTGATAAGTACCTGTGATTCCCACCGCCGTTTAGTTCTAACCTTCGCTACCAAGATTCGCTACTAGCTGTACCTCCATAATGATGGGTCAACATCGTCTTTGTCCCCAAGGGAATCACACCCTGAATTCTCGCAACAAAGGCGAGTTCACTAGCCACTAGACCATGACGTTAGAGTACAAATCAATATATTTTTTGATTGCTTATCTTATTCATTTTTCTGCAACTCCATCATTCAAGGAACCATTTACCTTCACCATTACAAAAAAAAAACATGTGCTTAATAAAATAAACGAATAATAACTCTTTTTAAATATTTTAAAATATACTTTTATATTTAACCTTTCATTCATTCAGATGTATTTTCTATTTATAGGGCATTTATAGGGATGTATTTTCTATTTCTGGGTCGGTGTTGACCCAGCATCGTGATAAAGAGTGGGAAGCTACAGTTAGTAGCGCCCTAGGTAAATACAAATACTTACGAATACTAGGAAAAGGAAAGGCAGTACTACAAATCATTCATATAAACATATAATTTTATGATGAACACGTCAAGAACCAGTTCCACTTGAAGAATCTCTCTCTCTCTCTTTTGAATGAAATTTCATTGAAGAATCAATATCAACTGCCAGACAATTGAAACTCATTGCATACTATTTCCTTATTTACTTTCCGTCGGTACCTACCTGTGCTTGCCCTGTCACTTAGTCGGTTTCAGTTCTCTTCTAGCAAAATTCTGGGCACCAAGGTCGGGCGAAATTCTGGGAGCGAAGGCCGGAACTTACCACACGCTCCCCTATTCAAATTGTCGTCTGGCAAGCCCATACTGGAGGAGAAGCTGTTGCACCATAAAGGAGGAGAGAAATATTTAGGCAAAGTTATAATTGTTTACCATTTTTGTTTTGTTAATTTCATACCTTAATACAGACATTTTTTATATTTATATTTATACAGAATTATAAAAATTACAATTTTAAAAAATTATGATGGTGTTAGAGACCAGAGAATTCTGCAGCTTTATTTTATATGTAAATTATTACATGGAATTCTCTTAACGGTTAATGGTTGGTATTTATTGCACAAGTTTATAGAACTTAATAACCATTTTTAATGAACAATATGAGGTTTTTTTTTTATACATAGAATGTTCAAGCATAAAACTACGTAAGCCACTGAGCACTTTACTAAGAAATTAAAAATTTATATTTGGTCGAAAAGTCTACAACCTTCTTGATTAAATGCTTAATTATCTGTGGAATGTTTTAAACTTTTTTAATACATAGTTTAAAAGAAGGTTCTGGTTCTGCCCAAAGTTAAGAATTTAGTCATGGAACAAACCACATTCCACATTCTCCCTCGTCGACTAGTTCGATGACATAAGAGGGGAAGTGTGGAAAAGATTCAATAATCTAGAGCTCCACCCTACCTTGCTGGGCACGATGTTGTGTGTGGAAGCCACAAGATTAATTAACATGTGCCATTCCAGCTCGTGGTTACAAAACGAGAAGGAAAATGAGTACCTCCTGACATGAAGGAATGAGAAACTCGGCAGTCGATGCGCAAAAAACAATATCTTGGATGATTTTATGTTTAAAATCTTGCTATAATATAAGTCAGATTACAATTCTGGCAAACATTCCCAAAATGATATTGATTTCCATACTTATTTTATGCTGATAAAGCCAGTTCTGATATTGAAGTCTGAAGAATGAAGATTAGAATTTATTCCTTAAAAGAAAAGAAATCTCTTAGCTTTTGATTGATAAGTTTTGCGGTGGATGTAACTTCAATAGGAGAAGGACACGAATTCTGAAAGCGCAAAAGCCCCGATTTACGACCTAAACTTGGGAAAATAATTGTTTTCAACAAATTTAGTACAAAAAAACGTAGTTAAACTTGTGTTATGATAAGGTTGATTACAATAAGATTATAAATTAGATTCCATATGGCTGTATTGAAAACTGAGTTCCTGAATTGATTGAGTTTGTTGTGGGGTAAGTAAAAGTCTGATTGAATTGACTGTTGGTTTGAAATATACACACATTAAAAGTTGATTTTTTAATAAAGCAGTAACTTATTTATTTCCAAATGCGAATGAAACACATATTACTGAATATAATATAGCAACTGAATTAATGATACCATTGGTTTTTTTCTTGAGCGAAACAGGGAGGTGCCCAGAATTATGCTGGAAGAGAATTGAGACCGACTAAGTGATAGGGCAAGCACAGGTAGGTACCGACGGAAAGTAAATTAGGTGTGAAATAGTATGCAATGAGTTTCAATTGTCTGGCAGTTGATATCGATTCTTCAATGAAATTTCATTCAAAAGAGAGACTGAGAGAGAGAGAGAGATTCTTCAAGTGGAAATGGTTCTTGACGTGTTCATCATAAAATTATGTTTATATGAATGATTTCTAGTATGCTTTCCTTTTCCTAGTATTCGTAAGTATTTGTAGTTTTCTTCATGTTTTAAAAAGATGGTTGAAGTTTTTAATATTATTAAAGGTTCCTATATCAACTCACTTGAACAATGATGGTAGAAATTGTAAACTTACCAACTCTAGTAACAAAATTAGATATTAAAATTAAATAAATATTGGAAAAATTTAGCCCTATTTAAAAGACATGCACATTTATAATTTTAGCAAATTTTATTGAACAAATTTGCAAATCTCTACTCATAAGGTTTTTTCTTCCCCAGCTTCCAACATCCTCCAGTGTTTAATAAATCCCTCGTATAAGTCTACTTGTTGCTGCCTCATAGTTTCTATAGATAATGTGTTCTATGGATGTATGTTGGACCGTAGAACTATCACAACGGTAAGCTTTGATATTGATATTCTTGAAACGGTGCAAGTATTCCCTAGTGCATCCGTGTCAGTATGTATAAATAATAATCTTTCCCATATCATCAAACGGTGGAATATCATATTACAGAAATTTGAAAACGTGGAAGTCAAGCAGAAACTGATGGTGGATAAAAATCCGAAACTGTTCAGAAACAAATAAAAGAGCAAGACAAAGAAGCTAGACAGACAAGACAAAGAAAATCTCAGATCCTTAGTAAGCTTGTTGATTCTTTAATTTACCACAAAAGGAGTTAAAGGCATTATTAGGCCAATTAATTTTACATTTCCACTATAACTGTAATTAAAGATTACATCTGTTTCCCACATCAATACTAAATACTGTTTAAGTAACACTTTACTATTGCCCATTCATCATTGATGTTCACAATTTAATAAAATAAAACACCTATACTAGCGTTCCCATATGATGACATTACTTTCCGGTAGAAAAACAAGAAGTAATACTATAAGAATAAATTATAACTCGAGGTATTATTTAAAAACATCGTTCTCTAGCAAGATCCTGAAAAATATAAATATAAATCTTCAAAAGTAAAATACTAAGGTTTGGTCTTTTTATATATCATCTCAAAATACATTACTTAAAATCTATTAATGATTACAGAAACTAAACTTAACTTTAGAAATTGTCTTTCAGTCATATGCTAACTCCGTTTCACAGTTTTCCTTCAGAAAATGAAGGAAATTTGATCTATGAACACGGCTGAACACAAATTGTATGCAATTAGCATTCATTAAGTATTTTATTAATAAAGGCAAAAACTAAAATTTGGAGGCCCATAAATTGTTTACTTTCACTTATTGCCAGTGGGGGTAGCATAAATTTTCAACGGAAATATGTCCCTGAGTCTGAAAAAGTGGTTTTATACATATAATATATATATACGTACATTTTATACGCAGTTGGACATTTAGGGGACATTGTTCACCTTTGGAGAAGAGTCTACGTCTGACGTCCTTACATAAAATGAATTGCGTTGTCTTTTCAAAGCGAGGTTTGAACTGAAGTCCTTGGAATGAAAGAGAGTCGGTATCTACGTATCTGTTCTTTGTGTAATATGTATATAAGGGGGGAACTATATGCACTTTTTTTTGGCCACTTTCTGGCATGGGTTTCCACCTACTCCCAGAGTTTCGTCTGAGTTATCTTGGGATTCCTTCTCCAACTATCACTATCATTATCATGTCAATAATGCTCCCACACACTAAACTGCTAGGATATTATCAAGTTTGCAAGGGCTGCTTGGCATTATCGTTACATTCTGGTTCAGGAATTTAATTTCTGATTATCTTTCCTTTTATATTGAATTTAATATGCTTGTACGGTTAGTTTTCTATTTCTAATTATCCACTTGTTTATACATTTCTCACTCTATATAACAAATTATTCATTTTAATCTTTTTTTGAATTTCCTTTTCATTGTCATTAGAGTTAAATTTTTTTCCTAGATCATATTTTGTAATCTTTATTAGAATTACTAGTTTCTATTTCTTTTTGATAATGTTATTATTGTTATTTTTTTTTCGGCGCATAGACAGCTGTGGTCATTAGTGCCCCTAAAACTGTTTTCTCCTCGATCTTTTGTCTCTATAAACTGAGATGGCACGTTCTTCTCCACCTCGTGCATCCGACACAGTACCTTGTCCAGCAAGGTTAGGTGGAGCAGCCGGTTATAGAACATGATCCCACGCATTCCCTCTTACTTCATCGAACCAGTCGGCGAGGAGGAGCGTGGATATCCTTGCATTAATAAAATCATTTTGGGCGTAATATTCATTGATAAAACACCCTCTAATAGAATTTCATGTAGTGCTTTTACTGTTAATTTCTTTTTGTTCATATTTTCTGAATCTTAAATTTTTTATCATACTCAACTCATTTCCATTTTATATTCTCTTTACTTTTCAAAAGACTATTTGCGTCTGGGAGGAAGTACTTTTATTTAATATTCCTTCTCCCCGAAAGTTTCCTAAAACTAGTTATCTTGGAAATATCATATTCTATTAACTCTATTTACATATATACAAAATATGTACATTATTTACACTCATTCATTCAATCCTTTCACTCAGGGGAAAAAAACACTTTCACGCTAATAAATACAGTCGTACTAATAAATACATTCATACCCATAAGTGCAATTATACCACATTCACAGAGAGGGGAGAGTACTCGATATTCCTCTCTCCTTTTATTAAACCTAACCTATACCTAGCCTAGATGTTATAATAATAACCAACTCTCTTCAAAAAAGCAAATAGCCTCGTTTTATACGAAGACCCTTCTTCTAACACTACGCGTAAATTATGTGGATTTATGGTTGTTATTATTATTATTATTTCATATTCTCTATTTGTTATTTTTATTTTCATTTTTAAAAGATTTCATTATTTAATTTTTGTATGACTAATTTAATTTTTTATAATTTTTTTTGCATCTACATCGGGCTGCGGCTGGCGGAATATCCAGACGTATAATACGCATATATTTGTAAATTGTATTTCTTTATTTAATTTATAATAAAGTATTATTATTAATTGTAATGTACGTAAATACATCACCCTGAATTTATTTTTGAAAAATATAATATCAGTAGTTGTGTGGTGGGGAGGAAGACATCTTGCTCTAAGGGAGGGGGGTCAAAAGAAAAATAGTTACAATGTGGTATGCCGTGAGTGATATTAGCAACAAGAAGAGAGCCCTAAGAATACAGATAAGATTATTATTAATATAATTATTTTTGTAAATGAGCTCATAAACATAATTGTAAATATAATAACAAAAACTGTTACTAAATTATATAATTCTTTTACAAAATAATATTGTATTCATTTCTAATTTTTTATTCTCGAATTTAAATATGATTTACTTTGTTTTATAAAGCATTATTTTTTTACTAATAATTGATTTTTTGACTAATTACTTTCTTTTAAATTTTTGTTTTATCAATACACGTCACATTTATTATTATTAACGTACACTATTAAGTTTAAGAATGAAATTAACCTCAGAACTATTTAGATCAGGGACATCTTCTCTCTGGGTGTTCAAGTCGTTCGAAGAACGACCAAAATTTAAAAGGTTCGCTCTTATTTTGGGGTTTATAACATAATATGGGTGTTTGTAACAATAACTATACATTCTATACATCTATTACTTAGAAAAGTCTGCTCACTAACGGAAGTCTTTTCATTGAAGCAACGTCTAACTTTGAAAAACCACGAGACGCCATTCATTTAGCTAGAAGTGAATAAATGTAATACAACAATTTTTGTAATATCAATTCAACAAATTCAAATAATGAATAGGTATATGAAAATGTAACATAGGCAGTAAAAGTATACAATTTTTAAGAGGTTATAAAGAGTGGCCAATAAATAAGGAAATAATGAAAATATATGAACTCCTCTCATAAGATAGTAAAGGTAGAGGTAGTAATTAGCTGTTTAATGAAGATACAACAAGGCTGTATTCAGCCTTGTAAAGTGTTACATTTAGCACAAATTGCATATTAAATTGAATTATATATATATACACTATTCCACCTAGTAACAGCAATAAACCTAACTAGCTATAAGATCATCTGCTACATGTTACATTCTCCCTGGTGTTATACTACATAATTTTCGAAATGTTATTTAGTTTTGTATGCCATTAATTTTAGTAAAAGTTTATATGATTGTAGAAATTGAATTTTCTCTGCACTTAAATATTAACAAGTGAACATTCAGGCTCATGTTGTGTCCTACTAAACAAGTAATGATTCCTCATTATTTTAGAATATCCCCGGCCCCCCGCTAAACACTATATAAATACTAAACTCTAATATTTTTAACCAATCCTACTATTAATAAGTAATTAAAAGAGATCTTTTTATTTGCGTAATTTTTACTTTCTCTTACGTTCTAACAGGAAGTATTGCGATAGTGTCAAATTACCGGAACTGAGTTTTCACCGGAAAACATTTTCTGAGGTCCTCTGAGAATGAAAAAAAGTTTTAAGGCTTGTGAAAGCACATGCTTGCTGCAATAATCTTTAGTTTTTAATCATCTTCCTCAGACTCCAGCTCTGAAGCTCCATCATGTCTGGATGATGAGATAGATTAGCAGCTCTCTACCTGAAAGCCGTCTACCTAAGGGTTTCGTTGTATTAGGCATTTCTTGTTCTAATTATGATGGAGAGGTATGATGCCTTTATTGAAACTGAGGGCAGTTGTCAGATCTTTGACTACCGCGGAGGAATGATCCATAAAAACATGAAATTGTAGTAAACAATTTAATGTAATTAAGTATTAATTTAGATGATGGAACTTTATGAAGCCTTTCCCAGATGATGTATTTTGATCGAATCCTTCGTGTTGTATGTGAGATTGGTATACAAACGGAACATCAAGTGGCTGCGATGGTTTTGTCTTTGGATATTTTGTTCACATATAATTATAATACAAGTACAGACAGACATACTTTTAATTGTTAATATTAATAATTATCATTTCAAACATTTTGCTCTCTATCATGATTGCTTTTTTTTTTTAATTTCTCTTTTTATTTATTTTGTATAGGATTTTGAAGTTGATGAATTTAAGCTCTTGAGTTAAAATTTTAAGATGGATTTATGTTATAATTTTATTTGTTTATAAAAAGAATTTGGTTTTCATTTATTAATTTTCATTTTATTTCTATATTTTAACTTTCATCTTATTATTTAAAGCAACCACTTTATTGAACAATATTAATTCATGTGATAGACGGCATTAGCTATGTCATTGTTCATGTACTTCTGTTTATTTCCTCTATATTTTTTATATTTCTCAAAATAAAAGTACGATCTATAAATTTTTGTTTTTCGGGGACCCCCATTTCTTGTGAAAACTTTTTGACCATCTTATTTTATTTGATACGAACATACGATTAAACATAGAGTGCTTATAAATAAGATTCTAATTTATCTTTTGATCTTTACGTTTATAAAACAATGAAAAAATGTATTATTTTTTTTTTTACAAATATATTAGTATTTGTTTGAATTGTTTTCTGTATAGACTGTTTTACAGTGATTGATAGATTATATAAACATAGATACATAGACTAAATATACGATTATTTTCACCAGAAAAGTAAATGTTTACAGGTAAAGCACGAGTTTGAATGAAGAGAAAGTAAAGATAGAAAAGAAGATAACCTATGTATGATGAATTAAATGAAAATATTTTATAGATCCCCACCTTTTAGATATAATTTTGTTACGGTCCGCCTGTTACCATCTTATTTTCATGTTATTAATCTTCAAATACTTCGATAGAACATTATACGGGGCCCCGAATTTGGTGTTGTTTTAAGATTGCTTAATACCTTTTAAAGTTTCTATCTTTAGTGTCCTATCACGAAACCTGTGATGTTTTGTAAATATTAAATTCTTTTTGTATTTATACATAAACAATTGGACTGTTATTAAACTAATAAATCAATTGCTTGGCAGGAGATAAAAGAGGTAACGGGTTGAAAAGGTAAAAAGGTTAATTTCTCCAAGTCAAACCTTCCCGAAACGATGACTGTAATATACTCAAATCGTATATATTACTCGTGTGGCGTGCGCAAGAGTATTATCTAGGAATCCATACTACTCCTTTTTATTCATATCACACAATGACAACGTTTGTAAAGTTTGTATTATTATCGAACTGAAATAATAGTGAATGAGACTGAGATCGAGGCTGGTTTATTTTCCAATTAGTGTAAAAATGTAGAATTTTTTTTTTTTGGTAATTATTAATTTCAGATAACTTTTTATTAGAGGTTTGTAATTTTCTTCAAGATATTAAAAATAATATGTTTGTGTAATTAACCGTTTCTTTCTACAATTAATAACAATTCTAATAGACAAGTTTTTTTTTAAGTTGACAATGTTTACTAAACGGACATTCATTATATACAAGTTTAAGGTGGTGGGATTACTTATACTTGTTTACAATAATGTGGACCACATTCTATGGCAGCGCGTTCTGTTACAACTCTGGAAATACGAAATTCTGTAGCAATGAGATTGCTAACTATTGCTATTCCACTACAAGGTACTTTAAAGTAACGTAACTTCTGGTGCAAAAGAATGAGGGTCTTGATCTGAGAAGTGGCGACTTTTTCTTGATGAATGTGGGACTGATAGGGAATGATAAGTATCGCAGACCAACCTCGGTTTTCTAGTATTTGTAATTAATATGTCAACTGTTTACAATTTTATTCTAGTGATAGTTGATGTGCCCAACAATAATGGAACAGGCAGCCGCTTTTACTAACTAGGTGAGAGTGTTAACAGTCGGACACTGGAGGATCCTCTGCCTTTAAAAACTGCTTAATGCGCATATTGCACAATGTAATAATCACTGTATAATGAATAGACCTGGCTGTGATTTAAGAATCCATTAATAGTTATGACAAAATTTACCTTATAAACCAAGAGCAAATGCACCCATATGCAACTTCTATTCTCACATTGCATAGTAAAGAAGTTCAACGCTCCAATCACTTCTTACCATGGAAGCAAGAGAAGGAATATAAGAATATACTTATATTTATGCAAGTGACAAAAATACACGAGTGTGGGTATTAAGGATTAAAATAAATAACTATAAGTAAGTGCATTAAACCAAACCCTCTTGCATTTACATACGTAGGATTCGTTTTACTCATGTATAGGCGTGGGTTCTATTTGTTCAGTAAACTATTACAAAAGATAATAAAAAGAATACTGCAAGAAATGCTTTCTTTGATAAAATACAAATATTAATAAAAGTTAATAAAAGTCATTCCGTCAGATCTAAAACTCATTCAATTGATTTATTAAATATGAAGAAGAGATGCTTACATGTGTTAACAAAATACCGTCAGATACAAAGGCGTAGCAAAGATTTAAGCTGGGGGCTGAATATCCAACTGTCAAACAGGACAAGGATAAAATACTATCTTAGACAGCATACGGCATTCTATCTTAGACAGCCGACAACCCACTGAGCTCTCACCCACCCATAGGAATGAATGTTGAAACTGTAAAGACTGTAAACTGTGAAGGAATGTTGTAGGAAACTATAAAGACTGAAAGCTTGACAGACATTTGCCTGAAGACACAACATCAGCAAGCTTGGGACAGCAAGCATGAAAGGGAGAGAGGCGCCTAATTTGGCAAACCTACCCACCTCCCCATTCCCAAAAATTCCCATATGACTCGGTACTCAGACTAGAAGTACATCCTTCAAGAAAGAAAGTTCTATGCCCTATGATTCAATTGCTTTTAAATACGCTTTTAAGCCCTTCAAAATCCAGTGAGTTTGGAAGTATAGGCCGCCAATATGTGGTAATGAACGTCTCTAGGACAGAACTTGATATGGTAGCCCGGATATTCGGGACTAATCCGAGATGTGATTAGCAAGCCTAGATAACCTAGTCAGTCTTTCAGGCAGAGTCAGTACAATAATTATCTGAGTTGCGGAGATAATAAGATAGAGAATACATAATTCCAGAGTCGTTATTTTATGAGACAGCAAGGCCACTCAACGAGCTATTAGCTATTGCTAACTCAATTCAAGATAGGCTTGGGTATGCTCAAGAAAATTAGTGGCCAAATCAAGGTCTTTCTAGTCGGATATCCAGGCATTCAGAGTACAAGGGCAATGAAGTGGCGGATCGTCTTGTCCGTGATTGGACCTGAACCTTTCTGCATCATCGCAATATGCCTTAGGACTACAGCAATTAAGTGTAGAATGGATTACAAGAACACTGGGTGAAAATCTCAGGCCAGAGGCAGGCAAAAAAGATTTTTAGCAGCTATTCACCCGGGCTTACTACAGAAATACTTACTCGTGCTGGCTCTCAGATGACTGTAGGCGTGATAATAAACTTAAGAAGCAACGCATCGCGTGGGCTAAAACGGTTATCCTGCAAGCTTTGTCGGGAACAAGAGGAAACAGCACTCAACGAACTATAACAATGTGAGGGATTTGTATGACTGGGAAATCGCCTCTTCGGGGAGGAAAAAATGATGCCTTCAAATTTATCCAGGACTCTCTCTCCAGACTCCTAAGTCTAATCAAACAAACATGACGGGAGAGAGTACCCTAAATGTGAGTGCCATAATAGACCCACAGGGTGCGCAGTAACGTCGGCTTGTTAGCCACCTGGGTAGTTACCAGGAGCAGGAGGGGAATTAGGTTTCCGTCAGGTTATTAGGTTTCCTTAGGGATCTTAACCTGATGGAGGTCTTGTAGACGGTGTTCTCTTGGGACATCAGTTTGGGTGCTATGGACAGCCTGCGCCACCGAGGGGGCATAGCACAATAGATCGTACGGTCACAGTGCATTGTTCCCCCAAAACGTAGGCTAGTTAGCCAACCCCTACAGAATCTAATCTAACCTTTTTTCAAAGAATCGTTTATTCGCAAAATAATTTATTGTGATAATACAAATAAATACACAATCAATGATTTGAAATATTTTTTAGTGATAACATAAAAGTTCTTTTTCCTTTCTGCCTGCGTAGATTGTACATTAATTAACGTTAAAAGTTATATTAAAACAAATAGGATTGGGATAAATAATAGATCTTTGGCACAACAGCCGATAAAGGCTTTCCAGACGATGATATTACTTGGAAAAAAGTGTTGGCTTCATGCTTGCAACCAAATTCGCTGTTGCATGGGGTAACCACGGTTGAGCCGGAAGGAAACGGAAATGATTTCTCGCCCCAATGGCAAATGCGTAGGCCAACTAGATTATATGTGGCGCCACAAACATAAAATAAATGTTGTGTAATATACTAATACATACGTAGCAACTATAATTATTGAACAAATTACAATATTATATATTAACAAAACGAAATTATTAAATACACATTTATTTATAAAACCTTGACTTTTTTTGTTTGACAAATATTCATTCATTAATAACAAACTAAACATTGTGACCACATTCTGGCTGCCAGTTATTTACTAATAAAGCCACTCACTGTCCACAATGGTTTTATTCCACAAAATAGGATTTTTCTCCAATATAATAAGATATCATAAATAAATATTGATAAAATATTATTTGAAATATTTTTACTGATAACGACAAAATAATAATGAAAAAAAAAAACCATTATTTAAATTATGGAAAATAAAAATGCGGTTGTCGAGAACTCCCACAATTACTGTAAATAATATTAATTTCGAACTATATTTAATTAAGTTAAGTGTGATATATCTTTTAATTCATCAAAAGTATTTATTATTAAGGATAATTATTTATATACAATCCAACACCTCTTTAATACTACTACGCTAAACCGAAATTCAAATTATGTATATTACTACTATATCATTAAATAACAAATAAAACATTAATTAAAATTTAAAAAACTCAGCAACTCTTTACTTTTTCAAACAAACATAAAATATAACCAAAATTTAAAGGGATTTTTGTGTTTTTTTAAAGAAGAAAAAGAAAAATATCTTTAATTGCCCTGCAACTGATTTCTGCCATAGTAAATAAACAGCAATACAAAATATCTATATTTAGATAAATATTAACTGGTTATTAAGTCTGCAGAATGGGCAGATGTGGAATCATGGATACTGGAGTTATTAGTGGTAACTGGAGTTATTAGTTGATGTACAAAAGGGATTTTAAGATCAGTATGGAGGGCCAGATTGGAGACGTTGTAAGCAACACTGGTTATATTCCGAAAGACTCTGGATTGTAAGGATTGGAATGCTTTGTTGAATCCCAAACGTCGTAACCGTAAATCTATAAACGTTTTACGACTCTGTAAGTTTTTTGTTTTCAATTAAAAGTTTAGTACGTCAGTCAAGCAGTCTAGAAAGAAGTTTAAATCGTCTGTTTAGTTCATGTCTCTCTTCAGCCAAGTGGGTAGGTTTTAGTCGTTTGTCTAAGTATAAACCAAGATAGCGTATTTGGTCAACCATAGGGACTACTGTCCCATAGAAAAGGATGGCGCAGTTTAAACTTTTGCACTTGAAAGGGTTGACTTTGATTTTTTTCATTTTGTAAACTAGGTGAAATGTAATTGATGTTTTGTAGTATAGCAGTTGTGGCGTGAGCGGTTTAGTAAAGGGCTTGTGTGTATTGTTCAAAGAGAAGAGAAATAATAAGAAATAATTAAGAAAACACTGGTAGATTAAATTATATATTATCTTTAAAGATATTTAAATGCTATTCAATAACACAGTAATTATGTTTATAAATTAATTATTTGTCTAGATTAAGTGCTAAACTCTTATGTTTTAACTTAAGGCACTGATTGATGATGCTAAGATAGCGATTCCTGAAACAAGTGTTCTGATTGAATGTCTAGTTCAGACTGTCTGAAAGAATGCCTTTTAATTGTTAGTTCAAGTCTTCCCCAGTGAGAAGGGATAGACAATGCTAATCAAGTTCCAGAACTCTTTCTGTAACAGTAGTCTTCTACCTGGGTGTACCCTTTTTGCCAGCGAATGTTAATAATATTTTTCAAATAAAATATATTTCTGGCATCCATCACATAGATATGGAAGAAATTTATGTGGGTTTGGACGCATGGTCAAGGTTCTAGGTTGGGAGCGATGACCACAAGCATCGTCTGCTTAGAACTGGAGGATAAACAATATTCCATTCTTCAATAACAGCGATTCACAGGTGTATTTCGTGGAAAAAAATTACTTTAAGGAACTTTCGAAGAAGTATTTTTTTTTTTTAATAAAATGTTCGTTCAAATTTATTTTTTAATTCTATTATCCACAGTCCATTATATTAGGCGAGAGAAACGTTTTACGAAGTATTATCCATACCTTAAAATTTTACTGCCAAATCCATTTCTAACAACCCTTATTCCTATTAAGTTTATGTTACTGTTCTAAAAAAAAATACAAAAAGTAATTATTCGCCAGCATTATTGTAATTACAACATTCTAAACTCCAAAATAGCAATTAACAAAATTCTTTCGAAATATAACTTCATCCAAGTGAATGTAAAGTCCTTTGAATTCCATTGCAATTCAATTAACTTTTATACTATAAGTGCCAGTATTACAATATTCAACCAAAATAATGAGAATAAGAATATTACAGGAAGAGATAAAGTGAAAGTTGGATACAAAAATTATCTTTTGTAAAGGTTATACCATAATTTATTATTATGTTGCTAAGAATGTTTTCATTGTAATAATGTGTTATTTTTTACCTATAATATCAGTTCATAATATCACTATAATTTTTTTTTTCCTTAATATAGGAATCAGTTAATATTCCTTTTCGATATTATTTCTTAATTCTTCATCTTTTCCAAGTTTGAATAAAATTCATTAGGTCGGTTGTGAGAATGCAGAAAGAGAAAATCATGTCTGCGTTTTACACTAAATAGATTTTTGTTTAATACGCTAAATGTTGAAAACATTCTAAATTTGTCGCCTAAAATTTTGAGAACTTCAATTACAGTGACTGGGGAATGTTTGATGGCAAACTTTTTGCTATTATAAATTGATAAACAAAATTTCCAGAGGAAGTAACAATAAATCTGTAGTGAAACACTGTCTTCCTCTTATTACTATTTAGATACTTATAATTGACATTTCCTTCAAATCTGGAATTGTTACTTAATTTAACTGAATGTAATATTGTAACGCAGTCACTGGTGTGAGCTAGGAGAGAAAGCAGTTAACTCAAGTTCTCCTAGTGACCGCTAGAAAGCGCTGGCGGCGCGCTCTAGCCCTTTCTAAAACAATCTATAACCTTCTAGACCCTTCTCTACCGGTATAAATAATGGAACCACAGAGCGTTTACAGAGATTCTTGTTACAAACGAAGTGTACATTTGTGAAAAGTGTATAAAAAGTGAACAAAGTGAACTTTTGTTGGTTCAAACTGTGAATTAATTATTATTAAGTGTTGTATTTGTAATTTATTGTGTAATCAATAAATTGGTGTTTTTCTTATTAAAGTTTGGAATATTTTATCACTTTAGAACTAGTTGCAGTAGCTAGTTTAGAGGGAAAAACGTTACAATATTATGTGCATAGCTGAGAGAATCCAAACTAAAAACCACAAAAAAAAATCTGACTTTGCAACCTCTTTGGGCTTCAACCGAATCTATTTACTCGGAAAAATGTGTCAAAACAAAAATGATAGATCTTGTATAATATGTGTCAATCTACCTAAGTTTCTTCAAACTCACAATTTTGGCAACACATTAATTCTTATTAATGTTATGTGGAATGCGATCCTATAAAATAGGAAATGACACTTTAAAGGAATGCTTAAACGTCATCCTTTTTCCAAAACCACCCTAAATGAATTTCCCCGGAAAAATTATAACACTTAATAATAAAAATTGTAACACTTTCTTTGAGAAGTTAGTAAACTAATTTTAAAAATAATAGGTGGAGCCAATTTCAAGAAAATCGCAACAAAAAACTTAAAAAATTCATTCAAAAATGTAACTTCCGGTCGACTTCTCAAGCATCTATTAACTTTCGGTCGACCTAACCGTACTCTTAAGAGTCCACTAAACGAAATATGAAGATTGAACTTTCGAGACTTTCCGTTTTTGGATAGATTTCTAAAAACCATTTTTTCGTATTCAGAGACTCTCAGTTAGGTGTATATGTAATGAAAACTCGAAGATTTGACACTATCATATTAATTCTCTGCAATTTTATTGTTTTTAGAGGATGTTTTGGGAAAAGTGTGAAATTTTCGATATCGAGCCTTCTTCACCTGGATATAGACGTTGTAAGCTCCCAGGAAAAACGTGGTTTTTAGAAATTGTTTGAGTGATATTTCTTATAAGTTCTTCCGGGGGGGGGGGAGGACCTGACAACAAGGTTTTGGTTAAAACAGGTCAACCGGAAGTACCATTTACTGAACAGATATTTTCTTTTTTAGCGATTTTCTAGAAAACAGCTCCAACAATTTTCTTTTAACGTTATACACAACAACACACTACACAGTTGTAGTTCACGTTTATTTGAAACAATTTTCTGGCAAGCGGCGGTTTGGGGGAGGGGGGTTGTGTTATAACTTTCCTTTAAAGTACTATTTCAGTATAGCTCCGTAATCAACATAAACAAACATGTTGCCAGAATTTTGAGTTTGAAGAAAGTCGGTTAACTAAAAATGCAACTTTACTGATTTTTATTTTTCAGTCTGCTACAATATTTTCCGTAAATAAGAGGGGAAAAAGAGGGTTTCATTAAACTTGGAATACTAACTATACATACAGAGACCTATCAGCCCGTAAGTTTTTTCAAGAAGAGTTATTTAAAGGGAATTTTTGGATGCTTTCCTTATATTGGACCATTTCAGTTTATTATACAATTCTAACATCTACGTAAGCATTTAATTACAATTAAATATATTGTGAGATTTAAATGGTGTAGAGGGTTTGAAGTCAAAGAAGCAACGTAATTTAAATTATTAAAAAGAGACAACTTAATACATCTTTATTTGAAGTTCAATACAATAGAACACCCATATACACATCTAACTTCACAAACACTCGTTTACAAATAAATCCCAAAGACAAATACCGAACCAACAGTTTCTAATACGTCTTAGACAAACACGTCTTACTCTGCCGGCTCTTTCTGACCAACTGCCTCGTTCAAATTCTCACACACCACTCTCCCCACTACTCTTATCTGTCAACTCGCCTGATGGAGCGGGGTGCTGCACTCTTTGAGAACCCACAGAACCACAGCCCGCCGTCCGGATGATACCTCAGAACTATAGGTCCATGGCTTCATAAACTCAGCACACGTAGTAGTACTTAAGGGTCCGTCTTGATATCCTACTTTTCTTACATCATACGTATCATTTGGCTTTACCTTTACAACCTTGTAAGGACCTATGAACTTCGATTTCACCTTTGAACACGGCTGCGTCCTTTTAATTGCGACTAAGTCACCTACCTTGTAAGCATGTGCCGGTCGTCTTCTTAAATTGTATGATTTTCTGTTTTCTTCTTGGATTTTCTTAATCTGATGCTTAGCGCTCTTCAACTGAAGCTCTTCAGCTGCTTAGCAACTGAAGGTAACCTTGTAATATGTTCGGACTCGGAAAGTTCCTTGAAGACTATTGAAAACAAATTTTCAAGTGACACCTGAGTCCACATGATCTATGAGCAGCTAACAGAATTGCATAACGTGGAAGAGTTGTAGTATTTCTTTGGGTTCCAAGTCACGTTGGGATTGAAGGGAACGAGAAGGCAGACAAAGCAGCGAGAGCCGCTGCTTCACAAAGGCCGGATCTGGATATACGAATTCGACCAGAGGACCTGAAATGTTTCGTTAAGAAAGTTATCAATGAAAAATGGCAAAAGAATTGGGAAAATACAGAAGCCAAATTAAAGATGGTGATGCCTACTGTAAGAGGAAGGAAAACTGAAATCAAGAAAAGAAGGGCTGATCAATTGACAAGACTGAGAATAGGGCACACTCGTCTCACACACTTCTATTTATTACAAGGGGAAAATAAAAAACAGTGCCCAAGATGTCAATCATGCCTCACAGTGAAACATATTCTTGAGGAATGCCCCAGACTGCAGGGCTACCGAGATAGAATAGGTTTGCCTAATAATATGGTAGAATTGTTAGGACCAGATAGGTGTAAAATAAAAATATCAATTGTTTAATTATTTAAAATCTTTAGATATCTAATTTAATATTTAGGTTTTGGTTTGAAGTGTATATATATATTGTTTTTTATCTAGGTGCAAGAGCAACGGCGTGCGAAGAATATAGAGTATTCCATCACCTACCACTGTAGGTGTGTATAAATGTGTGTAAATGGTGTTAATTTTGGGATGAATGTATTTATGGAATGAGTGTATTGATTTGTGTGATTCTCGTATGATAGAGATATGTGGTTGAATGCCAAAGGCACTTTGTAAAGGCGTTAATGACCCTGGCAGTTGATGCGCCAAAAAAAAAAAAATTATTTAAAAGAAGTTCTAGGGGAGCGGATGATCATACTCCCCTTGAAAATGTCGTTTTATTAAGCTCAGATTCCCTCTCTGTTATAACACTGAAAATATTTTTGATTTCAAATATACAAAATGTGGTAGAAATATTTTTTTTAAAAACAAATAATACATGATAATTGAAGTAATATGTAATAACACCCATCCACAGCAGAGAGAAGAGAGGCCCTCTCTGGTTAACAGAGACTACTCTCTGACTTAGGCAGGCTAGAGGGGGAGAACCTTTGTATATAAGCAGTGGGAATCTATCTAAAGTAATCTATCATATACAACCATACAACTGTACACCAGTCATCGCATCGTGTCATATCTCTACTCTCACCATTCATTCTATCATTTTCATTATAAAGTCCAGTGCAGTTAGTGTAAACTTAGCTACATTATATTAGTGTCAGCATATCTCGTTCATTTAATCAAACCAAATTTCTCTCCTCAACAACCCCATTATAAATATAAACACTAATGGCACAAGCATATTCGTGAAGAAAAGAATGGCAAAATGAACGTCGTACGGCCTGTCTATTTTTCTCCTCAATAATTTTGTGGAGCTTTTTCAACACTACTCGACCATTACTGGGTTATACATAATATTAATTCTAATTGAAAACTGAATTATCATGGGCCTTATTAGAAAAGCAATAATTTTGTTTACCATATCCTACATAAACAAATCCCATGTTCACTGTATGCTAATGACAAAATTTCCATAATTACTGTTGTTCTAAACAAAGTATAACCAGAAATGTGACAATGTTAGTCGGAAAAGTATTAACTACTAGGATAATGCTTTTGTTTTTTTTTTAAACTGCAATCATCATCTAATTAAAATAAGTTTTATGGGAGAAACTAATGAGGACTGCTACCGCTAGATTGCGCAATCATGTATTCGAGAAAATGCGATAAATAAAATTTTATGACACTCATCAAAAATGAATCTAAAGTTGTTAAAAATAGTAGATTTTTTTTTTTTTTCAGATAGATTTTAAGTTGATTCTAACTAATACCATATAAAGTAAAAACTAAATAAATACTGATAAAATACCAAGAGTATGAGATCTCGAACATTAGTCTTAATTGTAATCTAAAATGATAATAAGTCACCTATACATGATTAACTCAAGTGTTAAGGTGTGATAATATTTGGGACAAAGCGCGCGGTGGTGGCAAAATAGATGAAACTAGGTTAAAGTTATTTCTCCACTCACACCCAGATATATTTAGTTCCAAAATTAAACAGTAGCCAGTTATCTCTTAAATATATTATAGAAATAGTAAATTCATGAGTTAATGAAGTTTTTTGGGGATTTATTTGGGGATCACTAACGTTAAGTTCTCACAATTCTTTTTCTATTTCTGTAGCTAAAAAACTAACAGTTTTTCTTTAAACTTAAATAATAAATGCAGAGATGGGTGGGTGGTTGGTTGGGGGGAATATATATGAATTTCTTCAACTTGAAGTGATTACATTTTAATCCAAAAGAAAGCGGCAATAACAATGAATAAGCCTACATAGCACTTGATATTTAATGTCACAAACACTCTTTATTTTTTAATCTTTATTTATACTACAATCAGCGCATCCACCAATAAGTAACAATTATTACATACTATATACATAATGAGTGGAGAAGCTACCCAATGGTAACACTCTAAATTACACAAAATACTATTCATTCTCTTCCTTAAGAAGAGATCACGAGGCCATTGTCTTTTAAGACGTGGGGGGGGGGAGGTTATAAGAAGTGTTCGGGAAGACAGGTGTTGAACTAAAGGATTTGTGTGTAACTGTAGGTTAATATGGAATTTCCTTTAACGGGTTTGGGTGACTTGAGCAATGAATTGAGGTCAATGTGTATAGTTCGGTTGGAGACGTAAAAAGAAGCGTTTATAATGTTATGGAGGATTCTGGATTGTAGGGATTGGAGTCTTTATAGATTTAAGCGTTTGGTTGAACCCCATAGTTCTATCCTATAAACCCAGATAGGCTTTAAAAAGCCTAGACAGGTAAATAGAAGTTAGGTAGCGAGAGAATAATAAAGAGATACATGGCTTGATTAATAAGAGGGTATTGGATAGGTTTTTTTTGTCCCTCAGAAGTAACCCTAATGAGGGTTATTAACCGAACCATAAAATAAATTTATTTTATTTATCTAGGAAGAGTTTACTTCTGTTGTCCAGCAGTCTTTCAAGTAGTCGTAAGCGTCTGTTTAGTTCAATTATTTTAAGTCGTTTATGAGTATTCCAGGTAAGTCTTCGGTATAAGTAAAGCCTAAGATAGCGAGCAATGTTGACAACCGCTAAGGGAATTAAGTTGCAGTAGACTGGAGGAAGTGTAATGCGTCGAAGGGTGAAGATAATGTTTTGGGACTTGTTTTCATCGAGTTTAATGACGCATTTTTTAAACCTTTTTTTTTAGGAAGGAGAGTTGGGTTTGCAGATTTCCATGTGCTATTATGGGATCATTATTGGTAGACAGGATAGATAGCAGTATCATCACAACACTCTAAAAAGTTTTTCCTTAAAAATGTTCTAAATAAAAATGATACGTTTATATCTGTAGAAATAATATTTAAAGTTTAAAGAAAATCGTTGTAGCAGTTTTAGGGAAAAAAAAACTATTTATAAAGTCAGTCACTTCCGGTTAGTCTTTAAATCAGGAATTCTAGTCATACATTTAATATACTATCGTATTATATAGTTTGATGTTATAATAATCCCTAACTATGTAGAAAATAAATGAACACAATCATCAGATTGACCTAAATGCGGAAAAATGTCTATTATTAATAGTGTTCCAAACAACTTAGGACAATGTTTAAAAGAAATAGTTTGAGACCAGCTAAGTGGTTTTATTTTCATTTCTAAGGAAATAACTTCGTGGGTGGTAATATCCGGTCTCCATTCCCGATACGGTTATTTTTTCATATTGTGATACTACTAGCTTTCACTGTGCACTTCTCCCTTTCGTTTTAAAAGGAAACACTAGCTGGCTGGTTTTTTTTTTATTCCCTCTAAACTATCCATCAAACTGAACTATCTTCCAATTCTAATGACCTTGTAGCCTCAAATGTTGAAGACTGCGTCCCTTCTATTTGAAGTTAACTTTTAATTTCAATGACATAACAACATTAAATGTTATATTAATTTTAGAAATAAAATCTCTCAGCTAAATTAGACGAATTTACTTGCTGCTAGCAAATTCGCTCAATCTAATATCTCGTGATTACTGGACTCACCGCTCAGTTTGTCCACGACTGGGTTATTTTACCCACTACTCGCTGGCCAATTTATCTTCTGACTGATAAACTCGTTATGTTTTAATCTTTCCGTTTTAGACTTTCTGAAGACTCAAAAAACAAATAAGTAATTCTAGCGGAAATTATTGTTGTTTTATTAAGCTAGAAGTTGGAAAAAAGGAAAACCAGAAAAGTTTAAGTAAAAGATTGGTAATATAAAACAAGGAAAACATAGTTCCTGCATTATATTGTAAAGAGTTGAAGCTGGGTTGATACCTTTTAACCCAGAGGTCAGTCAATCGGGTATAAATCAGACGCAGGCCGAATTTAATACTCCATGAACCGAAAATAGAATGTCTTTTTATTTTGTATTCCATCTCATTTGAAATTTACAAAAATCTGATGTGAAACACTCACAATACTTTCTCTTACTATAGATTACAGAGCTGTAATTGATTAAAAACTTAATTGAAAAAAAAAAGTATATATAAAAAACGTACCAAACAAAATGTAAAAAAAGAAAAAAGACAAAAATACAAGAGATAAGAGTTTGAGAAGATTGAGTTGACTGTTAGTGTGCTATACATAATATGAAAAATGAGGCCAAGGGCAGAATGGTGGCCAGAATAATGATAAAAGAGAGTGTGGGTGGTATTGTTGTGAGCTAGGGATACAGCTTACAATACAACTGAGAAAGTAACAGATCTTTAAAGTGAGTACTTTTTAAGAGGTCACTAATATTTCATCTGTAGCCTGTTCATTATTATATACATACTTCCACTAAACTAACTTCCATTACTTTGTAAGTCCCAGCATTTTAAAATATACTTCACCAATGATATATTACTTTCTTTGTCCCATATAAACACACACACACACACATACATATATATATATATATATATATATTATAAATAACCATTTTTCTGCCCACAAATACGGGCTTTCCACAGCATTTTCAATGACCTTACGCAAGGTTTCAGGTCCTAAAAGTCGGATTTCGGCTTGAAAAGTTCATGAATAGTTCGAGGTTTATTTACACGGTAAACTTGGTCTTTCAAATAGCCCCACAAAAAAAAGTCTGGGGGGAGCTGTCAAATCAGGTGAAGCGGAGATCAAACAAATTCAGCTTTTTCTGAAATAATTCATTCACCAAAAATTTCTCACAGGAGGTCCATCGTCGCCCTGGTAGTAACTCCATCCTGTTAGAACCATACCTGCTGATCCACTCCTTCGACCACTGGGGCTTAGTTATATATAATTATACACATAAAGACTGCATGTGTTCCCAAAGAAAGTAGTGGAGAAGTATTAGATCAGATGACCTCAGAGGCCAAGGAATTGAACCACTTTTTGAACCATTGAACCAGCCCACTGATTATGAAACTAGTATTTAAAAATGAAGTTTCCGTTCTATCTAGATGAGCTGGGGTGCCGACCTGCTGAAACCACAATTGAACTTTGTATGCAAGAGAGACATTTTCCATAAAAAGGGGCAGTTCTCCTTGTAATAAATAAGCCATATAATTATCACCTGTTAAACAACCCTCTATTACAAAAGGTCCAATAAGTTGATAGCTAATAATTCCATACCATAGTTTACTCGAAATCTTTTTTTATATTTTTTATTTTTTAATTTATTAATTATTTTTTATTCATGCTACAATCAGCGCGATAGCGCTATAAGTAACAATAATACAAAGAACATAAATTCCAAATGAGTGGAGAAGCTACCCAATGGTATCACTCCAAAACTATACAAAATCACTATTGACTCTCTTCACTTGAGAGGAGATCACGAAGCTTCTTTTAAGACGTCTAGGAGGGTTATTAGGAAGTGTTCGGGAAGAAAGATGTTGAATTAAAGGGTTTGTGTGAGTCTGTAGGTTATTATGGAATTTCCTGTAGCGGGTTTGGGCAACTTTAGCAATGAACGGTATATTATGATCAGTATGTATGGTTCGGTTGGAAACGTAAAAAGAAGCGCTTACAATGTTACGGAGGATTTTGGATTGTAGGGATTGGAGTCTTTGGAGATTTGAGCGTTTGGTTGAACCCCATAGGTCTATTCCGTACGCCCAGATAGGCTTTAAAATTGATGTATAAATTAGTCTTTTGTTGTCTAGGGAGAGTTTAGATCTGTTGTCCAGTAGTCTTTTAAGTTGTCGAAAGCGTCTGTTTAGTTCTATTCTTTTAAGTCGTGTATGAGGATTCCATGTAAGTCTTCGGTCTAAGTAAAGCCCAAGATAGCGAGCAATGTTGACTACTGGTAAGGGAATGAAGTTGTAGTAGACTGAGGGAAGAGTAATGCGACGCAGAGTGAAGGTAATGTTTTGGGACTTACTTTCATTAAGTTTAATGACCCATTTTATGAACTCGAAATCTAAACTGAAAATTTGTAAAGGTTTCGTATTCATTGGACCAGTGAATTTCAGCTATTACTGAATTTAACCTCTTTAATGAAAAAAATTTGTTGAAGTATTAGTTGATGGTCATTACAAAATGGGCAAATTTCAATAAACATAAGACATTTTTAGCTCAGTTACTTCAAAATATATATATATTTCCGGTGAAAACTCAATTTTTAAACGATCTCAATACTAACTCAACTAGACGTAAGATTAAGTATTCTTGTTACGAACGATAAAACAATTCCAAAAGATGGAAAGAGAAAAGTATAAAACATGGCATACTGCCAGATTCGGATATAACAATCAACAATATAAATCGGTCTTACTACATTTTCAGAGACATACATTGAAAACCTTTCTATTGAAATATTTAATATCTATTTTTTTTTTTTTTTAATACAATAAATTAATTTCATTTATTTATCACAATTAATTGCATTAACAAATAAAAGGTTAGATAAAATGTCATAAATAATGAGGTCATCTGATAAAATTCACACATAGTTTGCTTTATTTTCATTTTCCCCTATATGACTCGTTTTTCTTCCTTCTCTTATTTTTCCATGAAAAGGAAGTATTGCGATCGTGTCAAATTAGCGAAATTAAGTTTTCACCGGAAATACATATTTTGAGGTTCCCTAAGTGCGAAAGAAATGTTTACAGCGAAGGCTGATGTGTGTGTGTGTGTGTGTGTGTTGTTTTCTCTTACTTTGCAGCATGCTCCATAATAACATATGCATAGAATTAAATTTAAAACAATGAATAATAAAATAATAAAACATAATAAATATACATAGCATGCATAAGTAGTTAGTTAGTTGCGCCTCAGTTTGAAAATGAAAATATTATGTCACTAATATATCAAGGACAATTAAATTTACAAAATTCTGAAAATATGTTATATTTTGTTTTATTTCTCCATTAAGAGATGGAGGCCAGCGATCAAGCGATCAACATATAGAACTATGTTGCGAATTAGGACGGCTCAGATGAAGTCCTGAAAAGAGCAGTCAATAAAATATGCTTAATGGTTTTTTTCAGTTTAGGAGGAACAGAAAGATGAACAGTCTGAAATGATCTTGAATCGCTTCAAATAAGCTTTGAATCTTCCATTACCGAGTTAACTTATAGGTTAGCAGTAAATGTTTATTTTGCTGTCTAGATATCACTGTCTGGTAAAACAACTTTGTATTTGAACTATTTGTCACATCAAACCACTTTCTATTCCATCCAACTAGTAAACATTGATATCTTTTTACTTTCTCTTACTCCTAGTAAGGAGGAAGTATTGTAATCATGCCAAAATTTTGTATATCGAGTTTTCACCGGAAATATTCGTTTTGAGGTTCCCTGAGACAAAAAATGGTTTTTAGAAAATGGTCTGTATGTGTGTGTGGTGTGTGTATGTGAACAGCATAGATCAAAAACGAAAAATCGTAGAAAGTTCAAACTTGATATTCCGTTTAGTTATCACTTATCACCATGGGATCTGACAGTAGGTCAGCGGTCGAAATTCCTCAACCGGAAGTACCACTTTACTTAATGTTTTTTTTTTTACTTTCTTGCGATTTCTTCAAAAATGGCTCCTATGTTTTTTTAAAACCTGATATATCAATAACATACAAAGATCTACAACAATTGTTTAAAATATTTCTCTGAGAAAATTCATTTAAGGGCACTTTTAGGGGAGTGGTGAGGGGTTAGATATTCCTCTAAAGTGTTATTTCAGTTTACTATACAATTTTGTCATCTATAATATTAATTAAATTAAAGTTGCGTTGGTTTGCATCCCGAGTTTGAAAAAAATTTGGATGACCGGAAGTATGCTTTTACTGAAATGTATTTTTTAGTTTTCTGGTAATTTTCAGCGAAATCGATCTCAAACGATTTTCTTTAAACTACGGTATGTGAACTCCCTATTTACAAGAGCTACAACTTTTATTTTGAAACTTTTGCTCCTGGTGAAGTCCATTTTAGGGGGGGGGGGCTTTTTGGGGAGGGTAGGGGTTTATGTTTGCCTCTAAAAGTTTGCTATCATATGTTTGTGTTTTTTGATTAGACATTCTACCATCAAACAACATTATTAGAAATAAATGCTGACCAAAATTTCGGAGTTTCAAGAAAATTAGTAAACCGGAAGTGCGCTTTTACTTAACATTTTTTTTCAGTTTTCGACGAAGTACAATGAATTTCATTAAAATTGGTACATTAACTATAAAATTTATCAATTACAATTTTGGAAAACTGGAGTAAGAGAAAGTTGTGTGAGTGTTTCACATCAGATTTTTTTTATTTAATGTCGGTTAAGGGAACATTATTGTAGCGAAATTGACTTTGATGCATCTTTGGGCAAATTAATCAGCCTGTTCATTCCAGGCCGGCCTCGATTAGCTCTTACCCTGCAGAAATGGATTGTCAAATCTTGTTCCAAATAACTTACTTAGGTTGCTTCTTGCAAGCTCAATCAATAGAAAATGGTTGTGGCGACTTTTAAAAAGTGTTTTAGAGAAGAAGTCGGTCAGATTAAACCTCTTACCGCCGTTACAAGCTTTATGGTTTAAACAGAAGGCTGCATACTAATTCCTCAGGTATTCATGATAACTACCACCTTTCTGATGACAAGACCAATTATTAAACGTTTGCAGTAAACATTATAATATTAAAGACAATTTGTCAACTAAATTGAATAGTTAAGTAAGAGAGAGTCGTGTGTGTATCACAACAGTTTTGGTACTAATGGTGAGTCATCAGAGGAAAGATTGATGTATTAATCTGAATTTATGAAAGTAGATGCATGCACTCATTCACCCATATAAGTCAAACAGTCCATTAATAATGTGAGCCATACATAAGTGAGGAAGTTCATGTATTAAAGTCACACGTACTTGCCACCACTTTGACCCACAGAGGCTTCCTCCACCTTGAGCACACAATAAACACTATGAGCACGCTAATACGACAAAAGAAAGCAGTACCAAGCACTGATCAAATCATAATCCAAACTAAACAAGATCCACTGACATTCATTGCTGCAAAAGAAAAATTCTAATACTGAAAACTCTTTGAGAAGACACGCCTTTAAAAACATTACTTTACTGTCCAGTTTGAAGTAAGCAGTTTTATCTATAATTACTGTGAATAGTGGATGATGGAACACTATAAAGATTTCTTCAATAAAGAGGATTATATTATTTTAGTAGTATGTTAAGAGAAATGTTTTTATCTTTAGAACAATTTCCAAGCAATGAAATTATGCATTATTTTTCGTAAATATTTCCAGTTAAGTGCTTATATTTGTGGTTCCTTTGTAGACTATGTGTTGGATATTGATTGCATCGTTTGAAGTGTGATTATGAAGTTCTCCTTTTTCTTAAATCAATCTTTAGTTTACAGCTGTATAATAGCAGGGGTCTCTCTCTGGCGTTGCCTGAATATAATATATGGTTCTCCCGGCTTCTTGCATTCTAATAACAACATTATTCTTTCAAAACACTTCACATTGATGAATTGCCGTTACTTTTTCCTTTCTTATGGAAGATTCAACCTATTTCTCCTAGGTCTTCCTATTGTGGGTCCATTCTAAAATTAAAAAGTGTATAAACTTGTATATTCTTGTCCAAAGCCACATTTTTAGTCTCTGTCATACTTAAGAAATCAGCTCTTGCTAAGTCTCCTTTACTAACCCATGGATCCTTAATGTTTACGCCTCTTACTTTTCATATTCCATTTCATATTGTGTTTTGTGTGTGTGTGATCAAAATTAGAAGAAATTTAAACTTGATATTCTATTATCAAGATATGGTGGGGGTACCACCACAGCACCTAACACAAAGGTTTCGGTCAAAAATCCATCAACCGGAAGTACGACTTTACTGAATAATTTTTTCAGTTTTTCTTGACGTTCTCAAAAATATTTTAATTTTTCCCTTCTAGCTTAGTATACTATTTACATAAATCAATGTCAAACACTTTTATATGTAACGTTTTTCCAGGCAAATTAATTTTTGGGGAGGGGTTTTCTGAGAGAAAAGCAATTTACAGTCCTATATGTTTTAAAGATTGAAGTACATTAAAAAGTTGAATAGTTCCGGTACGAATGAAAATCTTTTATTACAGTTATAAACCATTATTTGAAACAGTTTTACGCAAAAATTGATAATCTGTTATATTCTGGAATCATGTGAGTTATCTTTGCAAAGTTAAGCAAACTTTCCAACCGTTGAATTTTTTTCAGTGAGCTCGCAGGCGGCGTTTCAACAATGTGATTCCTAAAGTCCAACAACTATAATTCCGGTCATAGAATTTATAGAAATGCTAATGGTAGTAAAAATTTAAAATATGAGGAAAGTTTGTCATTTAGAATAATAAAAACTGCAGAAAAGAAAAGGTTGTTTAAGTACTTCAAATCGATATTTTATACCAAAATGGAAGTCTAAGATAAAGTCTGAAAGAAGTTAGTTATTCTTGATCTATAGTATGACAGTTATTTAAATAAAAAAAAAAATCAAAAATCAAAAATATAATTTATTCCTTGGCAGGAGTGAGCCTCTGCACACTGAGTCGTACTGGAAAATAAGGAGAACACCATTGTTAAGGCTCCATCTTATGGAGCCCGTTAAGAAAGGCGATAACAGTGCGACCGAGTTAAGAGCTCTAGCCCTTGAAATGCTTGGAGAATGCTATCCATCTCCTCCTTGGACTCACATCTATACTGACGGTTCAGCAGAAGGTGCCACTAAAAATGCGGGAGCTGGAGTGTATGGTACCGACTTCCAGTTCTCAGAACCTGTTGGAACGTAGGCATCAAATTTTGATGGGGAGATCCGGGCTATCCTGATAGGTTTGAAATATATGTTTGAAAAGAAATTGGACAAAGTAGTGTTTCTCTGTGACTCCCAAGCTGCGTTAATAGCCGTAACGGGATCTCAAAGTGGAACTTCCGCAGATGTAAGAGCGTGCCAAGAAATGGTTGAAAAGGCTCTTACAGAAGGGAACCAGCTGGCTTTCCAATGGATTCCTGCACATTGTGGTTTACCAGGGAACGAGCAGGCCGATAAACTTGCGAAACAGGGGAGTCAATGTGATCAGCCCGACTACGCAATGTGTTTTGCTTCGGGTAAAAGAGTTATAGGTAGCCATTTAAAGGCAAAATCACACGCGGAGTTAAAGAGCATGGCCGCTGAAAAGCAGTGGGCAACACTGCTAGAAAATAAGATACCTGCCGGCCTTCCAAGAAAAGATTCTGTCGTGCTATTCCGAGGAATTACAGGGCATGATTACCTCCAAGCCCACCTCCACAAAATAGGCATAAAGGACTCGCCGATTTGCCCATTGTGCAATAACGGCGTAATGACATTTCAACATTTGAACGCGTGCCCTGCATTACAGGGTATGAGTACTATTTATGAAAAATATTGGGCTGCCAGACAAAAAATGGCTTAACGCCTTTGTCGCGGGATAAGAAAAAAAAAATAGTTATTTAAATTTATTTAATTAACATTAGGAATATATTGGCACAACAACAGAGGTGTTAAGAAATCTAAAAACATAAATTCCAACAAAGAATCTGAAAGAAGTAATAAAATACGTAGAAAACTAAATAAAACTTTAGTGATAAATTTTGATGTAAAGAATTCTTACTATTTTTGACATAAACTATTCAGATGAAAGTTTTTTTAATGGATTAATTTTCCTTTCTTACTTTATGCTCTAATTTTTTATTGTATTTCTTTTTCCTAGGAAACTTTTTATGGTCCTTAAAGAATACCATTCCTTTCTTACTATTCTCCAACTCATAACCTCCATAATTAAAGCGTACCTTAACATCATATTCGTGATATAGTAGTTTCCTACAGCTTTCACCAGCTTTGTCCATCATTGCTCAATTCAATGTGTTCTTCTATTCACCTTGTTCAGGAAAAAGACCTTTTTAATAAAGGGAGAATCAAAGAGATATAAACTAAGTCTGTGTTACTAATTTCTTCTTTTAATTTTTTTTTTTTTAATTTAAGGCGCGTCAACAT
>JAAEAF010006213.1:0-24708 GCA_011037195.1 Triatoma infestans | reverse complement strand
CTGTGGGGAGGGACCAAACCTTACGCTATCCAAAGCCTCACTGGGCCCATGTAGCAACTCCAAGAAAAACAACAAACCGGGTCTAGAACAAATATCCAGACCCGGATCTAATCCATCTAAGATTCACCGTAGTCCGAATAAATCGGACAATAACCTTAAGCGGAAATAGCCTAAGCTCTTCCACAGACATCCTATTCCGACCAAAGATCCTGAACCTAATTTCCTCACAACCCAAGCAATCAGTCATAAAATGGATGGGTGTTTCCTCCTCTGTCTCATAGACTCTACAAAATGGATCCGGCATGAGGCCCATTATGTAGAGATGTCTCCGTAAACCACAATGTCCAGTAAGAGATCCAACAGATGCCTGAGAGCGCTCCGTGAAAAACACGGCAACGTCTCACTAATGGCCTTGTCCCGGACCCCCGATAAGCATTTTGGACTGCCGAAAATCAACTGAGCTCATCCCTGCAAGTATAGTCTCTGGACGATGTTTATGAAACCAACAATGCAGGAAATTACAGGAAGCCCAAAAACACATTCCATATATTCGTACTTGCAATCAAACATTTTTCTACAAACAAGGAATTTTAGTAGCACATTTAATATTTACTATTACTTCCTGTCCCTTAGTAGGGATAGGACTGAAGACCTCGGTGGGTGTGGTGACTAGACACACATGGGTGTCTAAGTCATTTGCATAATATAGGGAGGTAGTCCCATATGTCAGAACAAACGGTTGCGATGGGCAGAGAAAAAACAGGGTTCACTATTCTCGTTAGTGTATAACGTTGCGTAGTGGGAGGGTTGTTTAGAGCCGAAAGATATCTTAGGATACTATAGACAAACCGATAGACTATCGAGGGAGATTAATTAGGGGGATAAAAGCCACATAGGCTTAGGTCCCGCGCTATACGCACCCAGTTATGATAATAATATATTTACTACTATATATTGATGTAGTATTGTAGTGAAAAACCCGAACCCCCCATCACTCATCTTAAATGAATTTTTCAAGAAAATGTTTCAGTAAAAAAACGCACTTCCGGTCTACTAATTTCCTTAAAACTCGGAATTTTGGCAATCTATTTATTTCTAATTAATTTTGTTTAGATGGTAGAATGATACAATCAAACTATGATAGGACTTTAGTGGAAAACCCAAAGACCCTTCCCCCAAAAACCCCCTTAAAATAACTTTACCAGAAGAAATGTTGCAAAATAAAAAATTGCAGCTTTTTATATGTGTAATTCACAGGCCTAGTTTTAAAAAACATCGGAACCATTTTAGAGGAAATGACAGAAAACTCAAAAATACTTTTCCAGTTAAAACGCACTTCCGCTTATCCGATTTTCTTCAAATTCGGAATATCAAGAATATATTTAATTCTAATTAACGTCTTTTAGATTATAAAATCGTGTAGTAAACTGAAATATCAATCACTTTAGAGGAAAACTTAATCCCGCCACTCCTCCGAAAGTGCCCTTAAATGAATTTTCCCGGAGAAATGTTGCAAACAAAGTTGTAGCTCTTTGCATGTACAGTTGATATACAAAGTTTAAACAAAATCTATGGAGCCGTTTTTGAGAAAATTACAAAGAACTGATAAAACCTTCTGTAAAGTGGCACTTCCGGTTGATGGATTTTGGCCGAAATCTTCGTGTCTGATGCGGTGGTAGCATCTAAAGGGAATACCAAGTTCTTACTGAAACTTTTTGTTTTTGAGATATTCTTTTCACACACATACAGACCATTTTCTAAAAACCACTTTTTTCGATCTGGGGATCTCAGAACGGATATATCCGGTGAAAACTGGATTTCGAAAATCTGCCACAATTATAATAATTTACTACAACGGTAGTTAGAGAAATTAATAAAAAAAAAAAATCGTTGGAGCCGTTTTTGAGAAAAATCGCGAAAAACTGAAACAAACTATTCAGTAAATAGTGAATTTATGGGTTTATGGGAATTTATGGGTACTCATTTGATGGGTTTTGTCCAAAATCTTCGTGTTTGATTCGGTAGTTTATCTACGTGGATATAATGGGTGAGTTTAGTGGAGAGAATTTAGGTCTGGTTGATGAAATGAGAAGACTTTGTTAACACTGGTTAACTAGTATATTAATAAAGAGACACAGTCTGCCTGGATTTTACAATAGAGAATGGTAGAGAGTGATATGAGAATGAACGTAGTGACTGGCGAGATGTTGAACTATAGTGAACTATGTATTTCTGGACTGTCCGTTGCTGTATTTATCTGGTTTCTGCCACTCCAGTCTGAGAGAGTGGTTGGATCGTTTCTCTTCTCTCTACTCTCTTTGGTTGCTGTTACAATAGAATATCAAGTGTGAGCCTTATTGCGACTATTTATTTTTGAGATATTCTGTTAACACACACTTATATGTATATATCTAGGCACCAGGTTCCGGCTCAAACACTTGTATATCCAGTGAAAACTCAATTTTGCAAATTAAGCACGATGCAATCCTTCCTTTTGCTAGGAGTAAGAGAAAATAGAAAAACTTGTGTGATTACATTCACAGAATTTTCGATTACTGCAATCTACATAGTTATTATTACAAAATTTGCTACGAACTTATAATTTTTACTTTCTCTTATTCCTAGCAAAAGGCAGTATTGCTATCGTTGCAGATTTTTGGAAATTGAATTGTTACTGGAAATACATATTTTGAGGTACCTTAAATGCGAAAAAAATGTTTTTAGACAATAGTCTGTATTTGTGTGGGTGAGTGTGTATATGTGTGTTTTAACAATATATCTAAAAAATTATAAGTCACAGGTAGCTTAAGCTTGATATTTCGTTTATGTACCACGAAAGTTTCGCTCCAAAACCATCAAGCAAAAGTACGACTTTTCTGAACTATTTTTTCCCAGTTTTTCACAATTTTCTCGAAAATGATTCCAAGGATTTCCTTTAAATTTCGTCTACTATCTACAAACATTAATTTTTTTCACTTTTCCCGAGAAAATGGATTTTTTTGTGGGGGGGGGGAGGAATAAGTAACATTAAGTTTCTCTCTAAAGTATCATTTCAATTCAATATATGATTCCTCAACTTATATAATATTAATATATACATTAATAACATTTCTAGTATTACAAATTTGAAGAAAATCGTTTAACCGGAAGTGCTATTTAACAGTGTAGTGGAGGGACAAAATTGAAAAATAATAGTTTAAAGTTTCTGAATATTTTATAGTATCCAAAATTGTATTTTTGTTAATATTTTATAATTATTCTAGTGCTGTGAATTTACCTTCAAAAAGTGTGCATTTTAGAACCAGGTATATTAAATCTGGTCATTGCTATTAAGAAAACAAAGGCACTAAATCCCGTTAGGGTAACTCTTTTGTATAAGAGAATTCCCTCGCGAGAGAGAGAGCAATTCCAAAGAAGAGAGCCATCAGCTTTAAAAGAGTAAAGAGTGGATAGTCTTAACACAGCCTTCAAACCATCCAGTCGTAACACTGCTTTCAAAGCAAGAACATAACACTTCAGGAATCGCTCAATTAGTATCAGTGCCAGTTATAAATTAAATAAGTTATAATATCAAATAAGTTGTAGTTATTATTTTAACAGAATATAATTATTTATAAATTAGTGGTGACTTCTTAATTAATCTCATTACTTCTATCTCAAACATATATAGCCACAAGCTACCTATATACATCATCTCACCATTACATTACAACAGAATACCTCGGATTTTTTATGAAAACGTCTATAAATGATTTCTTTTAAATTTGGCATTTTAACTGTACAGATATAAACGTTGTTATTTATTTATAACGTTTTTGCCAAAGAAATCGATTTTAAGTTAGTTGTGCGAAATTTTGTGCAGTTAAATTTCAAATGTTATATTATGCAGTTGGTTAAGTGTTTGATGGCCATATCTGTAATCGCTTCTCAACCTGCTAAGGTTAGTAGATATGTGCTTATTCTCACATCATCTCTATATTTGTGTTAGGAAAAATATGTAAAATATGAGTTTAAATAAAAAAAATTATCATTTTATATATATTTGTACTATTATAAGTAAGAGAACTAAGTATGTACGTTTCACAGGCGATTTTTTTTTACATTTCTAACAAACTAAGGATTATTTATATATTAAAATTTTTCAAGATAATTAATTTATAATAAAGTTAGATCTGACATGTGATATATAAACGTATAAACCATGGTTAACTGATAATGCTCTCTATTGCCCGCTTTGTATTCTCCCAAAGGCAGCAGGACCTTCATCATTTCATGACCTAGTGTCCCACTGTAGTAGAATTTAGATTGCAATATATAGACTTAACGTTTGTAAAATGTAGAGAACTGCATATTGTTTTTAACTGGCTGGAGCTCAGAACATTTGTGCGACAAGCATGTGCTTACAGAAACTTAATTATTAACAAATTTAGTTAAATAAGAATAGTATTTTATATGTATATTTACGAACCAAATACATTTATAATGGAAGATTCTTCTCGACCGTTCTTATATGAAGGAAAAGGATTGTGAGATTCGGTCTTTTTAAAAAAATAAGAAAACTTAAATTCTTGCCAACGTTTCGTCAAATATATTGCCTTTTTCAAGGCATAAAAAAAAAGCTGTTAAATAATCTTCAAAACATAACAAATTTAAAAACTTATGTATAAATTTTATACAATAAACTAAGGTTACAATTTGTAAATATTCTAGATGAATTGAATTTATTACATTAGATTAAATTTAAAAATTTTTCCTGTATTTAATATGATAATAATACACAAAAATCTGGTGTGAAACACTCACATCACTTTCTCTTACTCCAGTTCTCAAAATTATAATTGACAAATGTTATAGTTATTATAACAAATTTAATGAAATTTGTCGAAAACTGAAAAAACTGTTCAGTAAAAGCGCACTTCTAGTTTACTAATGTCCTTGAAACTCGGAATTTTGGCCATCTGTTTATTTCTAATTAATTTTCTTCGGATGATAGAATTGTATAATCAAGAATTGTATAATCTATGATAGTACTTTAGAGGAAAACATAAAGGGCATCCCACTCCTCCCCTAAAAGTGCCCTTAAATGAATTTTTCCCAAGAAATGATTAAAATAAAAGTTGTGGATCTTTGTATCTTTAGTTTATATAAGAAGTTTCAAGAAAATCGTTGGAGCCATTTTTGAGAAAATCGCAAAAAAATTGAAAAAAATCATTTAGTAAAGTGGTAAAGTAAACGCACTTGCGGTCATCCAACTTTTTTCAAACTCCGAATTTCAACAACATATTTAATTCTAATTAACATTATTTAGATGACAGAATTGTTTAATAAACTGAAATAGCACTTTAAATGAAAACCTGACGCCACCTCTCCCCCAAAAGTGTATTTTAAATGAATTTTCACGGAGAAATGTTTCAAAAAAAGTTGTTGTTCATTATGAAATTGCAGTTGATAAAACAAGTTTGAAGAAAACCGCTGGAGCCGTTTTTGAGAAAAACGCAAACAAGTTTAAAAACCAATTAGTAAAGTGGTATTTGCGGTTGAGGAATTTTGACAGATAACGTACTGTCAGATCCCATGATGATACCTAAATGGAATATCAAGTTTCAACTTTCTTTAGTGTATATAAATAAGATGCTGTTCACATACATACATACATACATACATACACACACAACACACAACCACACACACACACACCCACACACACCAGACCATTTGCTAAAACCATTTCTTTGGAGCCAGGGGGCCTCAAACGGATATTTCCGGTGAAAACTCGATATTGAAAATTTGACTCGATTACAATACTTCCTCTCTTACTAGGAGTAAGAGAAAGTAAAAAAACAAAATGTGGGCCGAATATTGGACAGGTTAAAAAAAAGTCCCAAGGAGCCCAAGTCTATTCAAATTGCGTAAGGTGTAATTACTATTAGGGTAAAAGAAATAACTTAGACGCCATTCCTGATCGATCTCACGCAACTTATTCTCATAGTACAAATCAATGAGAGGAATTTAATTTTAGTTAAAGAGCAGTCGGTATAGATAGTATTCTCGTATATTTAGCGAATTAAAATTCCTGTAAATGAGTGTTTAGTATACAGGATACATCAAGTGAAAGATGGGTCTTGGTTAGACATATTATCGACCAGATTAGAGAATTCGTTCTTCACGAGTTTCCAATCCTGTGATTGCCATTTCTCCTAAGCTTATTAGTATTGGCCTAAGATTAGTCGCCCAGCTAAAGGGCAATCTATTATTATCAATGTAATCTATGTAAGAATGCCAAAAAGGCTTGTTTACTAAGACATTCATTATCCATTTTTACTTTCTCTCACTAAGAAGAAGTATTGCGATCATGCCAGATTTATGAAATTGGGTTTTCACCGGAAATATATGTTTTGGAGGTCACCTGAATACGAAAAAAATATTTTTAGCGAATGGTCCGCATGTGTGTGTGTGTATCGTGAACAGAATATATCAAAATCAAAAAGTTGTAGGAAGCTCAAATTTGGTATTCATTCCGTTTAGGCACCACTATCACATCAGACACGCAAGATTTCGGGCAAAATCAGAAATGCGATTTTACTGAAAGGTTTTTATTTTCCACTTCTTAAACGATTTTCTCGAAATCGGCTCCAACAATTTGCTTTGAACTTCGTACACTATCCCTTTTATTTGCAACATTTTCTTGGGAAATCTTATTTTTAGAGGGTTCTGGGGGGGAAACAGTAGCGTTATGTTTTCCACTAAAGTATCACTTCAGTATAATATACGGTTTTACCACCTATATAATATTAATACACAATAGAAACATTGATAACAAATAGAAACTTCCAGATTCCAAATTGGGAAAATCTGTAAACCGGAAATGGGACTTTACAGAATAGGTTTTTGGGTTTTTTTATTTTTCTCGAAAACGACTGCGACTTCCGGTGTAATGTAGAGATAACGGGCACATTGTTCTACACTATAGTACTGTCAAATAAAATGGGATATGAGAAATTTGTGTGAGTGTTTCACACCAGGTTCTTTTTCCGCTTTTGAAGAGTAAATTTATTTCTGATGAAAAGGTAATTTGGACAATTTGCCACTATCACAATACTTCCCAGTTAAGAGAAAGTAAAAAAATCTGGCATTCAACACTCACACAACTTTCTCTTACTCCAGTTTTCCAAATTGTAATTGTCAAATTTTATAGTTATATACAAAATTTAATGAAATTCGTTGCTGTTTTTACAGAGAAAATCGCGAAAACTGAAAAAACAAAAAGCATTTCCAATTTACTAATTTTTTTTTTTAAACTTGAAATTTTGGCACTTAATTTATTTATAATGAATTTTGTCTAGATGGTGGAATTGTAATTATAATCAGCTAAGATAGCATTTTAGAGGCAAACATAACCCTTACCTCTATCCCAAAATATCTTAGGAAGGAGGAGGAGGTAAATAGGTCTTAACCCTGGAAGTCCGTCCCCGGACTGCGGCAGACGAAGAATTATAACCAACGGAGATCGGAGGCCTGCATCGGCCTTAGTAAGAACAAACTCCGCTTTTTTCCTCACGGTGCATTATCGACACAGAGGACACCTTACAAAGCTGGCTTCGTGCCCATACAGATTCAGTGGAGAGATGATAGAAACTCCATTACATGTTTTAACGGACTGCAAGGCTGTCACCCAGAGTAGATTTAAAAACCTGGGTAGTTACTAGGAGGAGGAGGGGAATATACCTTCTCTAGAGCCCGTCAGGTTATTAGGATTCCTTATGGATCTTAATTTGATGGAGGTCATGTAGACGGTATTCGCTTGGAACATCTGTTTAGGTGCTGTGAGCAGCCTGCGGCACCAAGGTGGCATAGCACAATCGATCGTCGGGGGACGCAGTGCATTGGCCCCCTGCAAAAAAATAAAAAGCCCCCTTAAATGAGTTTATCCGGAGAAATGTTACAAATAAAAGTTGTAGGTCTTTAGATGTGTGGTTCATATAGTTAGTTTAAAGAAAATAGTTGGAGCCGTTTTAGAGAAAATAGCAGCAAATATCAACAACGTTGATATTTCGTTTAGTTCTTATCGGATTAAGGCGCGTCAACTTCTAAGGTCATGGGCGCCCGGAGCCTTCTCAGTGCACTGCTGGCCTCCGGACAGTGTTCTCTCGTTACAACACTGTCCATCACCAGACAGTAAGCTGTAGAGGCTCCTAAGAAGAAAAAATCTAAGGGTAGCACAGCTAGAACCCGAGTCCGAGTCCTCCGCGTGGGAGTCCAGTACGCTAACCACTTTCAGTTTCATTAGTATTATTTCGTGATTTGTACTAAAATTACATTTCAATTAACAACGTTGATATTTCGTTTAGTTCTTATCGGAAATAAGGTTTTTGTCAGATTCATTCGATCGGAAGTACCATTTTACTGAATGGGTTGCAATATTCTTTAAACTTGATCGATTTTCTATCAAGCAATCATAAAAAAATTGTTGAAACTTTTATTTAGTGCATTATCCGGAAAATTCAATTTTGCCGGCTTCTAGTGATGGGTGACTTTAGAGGCTTTCCTCTAACTGACAAATTTTATAGTTAGTATACCAAATTTAATGAAATTCGCCGGTGATTTTATGGAGAAAATCGGGAAAAATGAATAAAAAAACTGTTCAGTAATAACGTACTTCCGGTTTACTAATTTTCTTAAAACGCGGAATTTTGGCATTCTATTTATTTTAATTTTGTTTAGTTTAAGGACAATCTTTGAAGCCGTTTTAGAAAAATAGCACAACTTTGAAAAATACTTTTCAGTAAAAACGCACTTCCGGTCATGTGATTTTCTTCAAACTCGAATTTCAGCAACATATTCAATTCTAATTAGTATTATTAAGATGATATAATTGAGAAATAAATTGAAATAGCACTTTAGAGGAAAACCCAGTCCCACCTTTCTCTTAAAAGTGCCCTTATATGCAATTTCCCGGAGAAATGTTTCAAATAAAAATTGTAGATCTTTGTAAACGAATTTAAAAAAAAATCGTTGTTGCCATTTTTAAGAAAATTGAAAAAAGTGAAAATCTATTCATTAAAGTAGTATTTCAGGTTGAGGAATTTTGACAGATAGCTTACTGACGGATCCCATGGTGATATCAAATTTGAATTTTTGTGCGATTCTTCGTTTTTGAGCTATGCTGTTACATACAAACTCACACACACATACACACACACGCAGACCTTTATCTAAAAACTACTTTTTTGGGCTTAGAGGACCTCAAAACGGTATTTCCGGTGAATAGTCGATATCGAAAATTTGACACGATTACAATACTTCCTGTTACGAGGAATAAGAGAAAATAAAAACAGGAAGGAAATGAAAACAGAACAGGGATTAGTTTACTAGTACGACACGTGTTTAGAGAAGAATTCTTTGAAGGTTTCAGTCTCTCATTTGTTCAGCCATTTCATAAAAGCTTGCTGGTTCCCTTTCCCCTTTATAACTACTCTTTATAAATCATTGAAATCAAAAACTTTTGCTCAGCACTAAATTTTTTTTAACAACAGCACACGAAAGTTTGGCCCCAATATCCGTTAAAAGCTCTACTTTGTTTTGTTTGTAGTATGTGTGCGTTCGGGTGTCTATTTGGCGCGTATGTATGAGTACTGGCGCAGCATTCTCTCCCATCCACTGTGTAGTTTCCTCAACAACCAAAATACTCCAAACCTTTCCACACACAGACTTACCCTAACTTATGAGTGGGGTTTTACTGGTTATCCAATTGTGGATACAAGTTATGGAAGTGAATTTTTTCCCCTTATAATTCTCTCAACATAATGTTTACCAAGGAAATATTTGTTACCAATTTATGAAACACTTCAGGTTTTAACGTGCGTTATTATTGAACAGTAGCACCAATCTGCAGTTCACGGAATAAAAAAAAAAAACAAAAAAAATAGCTTAGTTTCCCTAATGAATTCTCCGTGATATCCGTACGTTAAGCCAGATCTGAATTTGTTTCTTATTAACAGCATTGATGAAAATGTGACTTCACTTATGAATGTAGATCTAAAGAAAGATTTGTTTCAATGCAAATTGATTTTATTTTTTTTTTACTTTCTCTTACTCCTAATAAGAGGAAGTATTGTAATCGTGTCAAATTTTTGATATCAAGTCTTCACAAGTTATATCCGTTTTGAGGTCCCCTTAGACAAAAAAAAGTGGTTTTTAGCAAATGCTGAGTGTGTGTGTGTGTGTGAGTGTGTGTGTGGTATGTATGTATGTATGTGAACAGTAGCATAGAAAAACGAAAAACCGTAGAAAGTTCAAACTTGATATTCCATTTGAGTATCATCATGGGATCTGGCAGTACGTTATCTGTAAAAATTCCTCAACCAGAAATAACACATTACAGAATGGTTTCTTTCACTTTTTTGCAATTTACACGAAAATGGCTCCAACGATTTTCTTTAAACTTGTTACATCAACTACACATACAAGGATCTAAAATTTTTATTTTGAAATATTTCTCTGGGAAAACGCATTTAAGGGCCCTTTTGGGGAAGGGATAGGGTTTGGTTGTCCTTTAAAAATGCTATTTTAATTTATTACACAATTCTATCGTCTAAATAATATTAATTAGAATGAAATATGTTGTTTGAAATTCCGAGTTTCAAGAAAATTAGTAAACTGGAAATGTGCTTTTACTGAATAGTCTTCTTAGTTTTTGTGATTTTTTCCATAAAAATATTGACGAATTTCATTAAATTTGGTATACTAACTATAAAGTTTGTCAATTACAATTTTGAAAACTGGAGTCAGAGAAAGTTGTATGAGTGTTTCACACTAGATTTTGCATGTAATTATAATTTTATGAATAAATAACATATCATTCAACAAACTAATAAATCATCAGAATTAATTCATTTTAAACTTAATACTTGTATTTAAACTTAATAACTTGTTTTTGGAACAATCTGAAAAATTGAAGAGAAAATAGTTTTGATCAATAACAGGCAGTTTATTGCAAAATTTAAAGAACTAACGCTATCGCTAGCTTAGTTTATTAAAAATAATATTCAATAAAAAAGAAAACTATTAATTTGTGGTCGTTCCTATCAAAAAACGAAAAGTCAAGACCTAACTTTCTATAACAGAATCATTTTTTTTTTTATTTTTTATTAAAAAAGACCTAATAAAAATAGTTACAAAAATTATTTTATGAAACGTCGTCGAAGGGAGCATTGGAAGAGTTTCCATGAATGCACGTGCGTCCGCTAGCAACGCCTGCCCTAACGGCTTCTAAGGCAAGTACATCTAAATTACTGCGCTGGACTCGAATCTCCGCTTGCATTGTCCAGCGCACTACCGCTGATCCTAATCACGGCTCTTACAAATTCTTTTTCCACAATTCATTAATACAAAAGCGCTGAAGGTTCATTAAATTAACATTGTAAACTTCTAAATATTGTATTAGGTTGTTATAGAAGCTTTTGTGGAGTTATATTTAAATATAAATATAGAAAAAAAAACACTTGAATCTTATTCTTCATAATTTAAACCTTAATTTTCTACCACTTCCACCTATCTTTCTGGAAGAATTTCAATTAGGTAACAGTACAATTTCTTTGATTTTGAGGTGAAAAAATTTCTCGCATTGCAATCCCATTGCTTCATAATTTTCAAAATACCGCCCTTTAAAAATTATTAGCCATACACCGGCAAAGACGGCAATCAACGAAGTGAAGCAAAACGTTTAGCCCCTCCAAACTTTAAACGCTAACGATGGACAGCAGTGTTATCATGTTGCCGAATAGCATTAATTAAAATGGAGTAACATACATTTAAGACTTCATAAACTCTATCCATCTGTTCAGTATAAAGTTCAGTTTAGAATGTCTCCTGAAACAAGCTGAAAATTTTAAAAAAACTTATAAAGTTCCAAACGCAAAGAATGACTACTTACCCGAACCAATCTTGGCTAATCATTGGTTGGAACACTTGGACTTTTGGTACCCATTGCTTAAGTTTGTTTCGTAATTTTTTATGATATTCATTATTAATGATCACTTTATTAAATTATTGTTGCTCAAAACAGGTCATGTTTTGGATTTTGGTGCAAATTTCTGCACATATCGGACACGCTGTTTGACTTAGCGCTCTGATAATTAATGAGGATCTATTCTTTGTCCTAAATTCCGTACATGCAGCTTTCTGAGATGGTGGCTTATCGTACCGTATGAAGATGCTGCTACGGTCGATAGACGTTTGAGTGGTCGCATTATTATATTCAAGCAATTCCTCATTTTATTGCACCAACACCATTTCTTCCACTGCATGAATTTCTTCAGCTGTCGCCTTTGCGCTTAATTTTTACTTTCTCTTACTCCTAAGTAAGAGGAAGTATTGTAATCGTGTCAAATTTTCGATATCGAGTTTTCACCGGAAATATCCGTTTTGAGGTCCCCTGAGTCCAAAAAAGTGGTTTTTTAGCAAATGGTCTGTGTGTGTGTCTGTATGTGTGTATGTATGTATGTATGTATGTGAACAGCGTAGCTCATAAATGAAAAATCGCAGAAAGTTCAAACTTGATATTCCGTTTCGGTATCACTATGTGATCTGACAGTACGTTATCTGTCAAAATTCCTCAACCGGAAGTGCCACTTTACTAAGTGTTTTTTTTCACTTTTTTGAAATTTTCTCAAAAATGGCTCCGACGATTTTCTTTAAACTTTGTATATCAACTTCACATGGAAAGATCTACAATTCTTATTTGAAACATTTCTCTGGGAAAATGCATATAAGGGCACTTTTGGGGGAGGGGTGGGGGTAGGTTGTCCTCTAACGTGCAATTTCAGTTAATTACACAATTCTATCATTTAAATAATAATAATTAGAATTAAATGTATTGTTGAAATTCCGAGTTTGAAGAAAATCAGAAGACCGGAAGTGCGTTTTTACTAAGTGTTTTTTTCACTTTTTTGCAATTTTTTAGAACTGGAGTAAGAGAAAGTTGTGTGAGTGTTTCACACCAGATTTTTTTTTCCTATAATGTCTCAGAAGATCGCGAATCATAAGTTTCTCTTCGACAATTTTCGTTGGCAAAGACGTTTAAGTTCCATTATTAAAAAAAAAGGATTAGTCAAAGTAAACTTTGATATAAATTATATAAACAATACGAATTTATGATCTGACTTCAACAAAGTTCAATATCGTTTTCATGCATAAAAACTTTTTCAACAATCTTAATATATTGGTTCAGCTCTGGGTAGATTAAATAAGTAAGTGGTAGTAGCACACTTAAGCCACAGATTTATAGAGAGAGAAGAATATATCACGAAAACGGTACACATCTCGGTAGAGATTTCCTTTAAACTGCATCGATATAAGCCTATCACTATTCTTTGACAGATATAAGCCTGTCACTATTGCTTTGAAACATTTTTCCCAATGATTTCACAGGAGGTTTATATCTGTCAAAGAATAGTGATAGGTTTATATCTGTGCAGTTTGAAGAAAATCTCTACAGCCGTTTTCGAGAAAAATTACAAAGATCTTCAAGAAAGTAATCAGTAAAATCTTAAATTTTTGGTTAATCGATTTTCTTCAAAAGGGGAGAAGAAAGACGTGAATGTAATCACTTATCAGTTATAATACCAACCACGTGTGGGTTTTTTTGAACAAACTATCTAAGAAAGAGCAGGAAGCTTAAATTTGGCATTCCCTATAAATACTACCACCATATCTGACATGAAGATTTGAAGCAAACTCCATCAACTGGAACAGCAACTTTGCTGAATTTGTTTTTCAATCTTTCGCGATTTTCTCGAAAGCTCACGTCTCAAGTACCACTACAGTGCAATGTATAGTTTTATCACCTCTATAATATTACTATACATTAGAAATATTACTATAATACCAAATTAAATGCGTTGTTACAGAATAGATATTTTAAGGAGTTTTTTTTTTTTGAATTTTAACTTCGAATACTAATGGCACAGATAATAAACCTATCAGTTTTATTTGTAATATTTTTACTTTCTCTTACTCCTAGTAAAAGGAAGTATTGTAATCGTGTCTGTAATATTGTAATTGTAAATAATGTTAATTGAATTTGTTGTTCAAATTCCGTGTTTAAAAAATTGGGATAACCGGAAGTGCGTTTACATTATCACTTTACTAAATGATTTTTTCGCGATTTTTTTAAAAATGGCTCCGACGAAGCCATTGAAACTTCATATATAAACTAAACACACAAAGATCTACAACTTTTATTTAAAACATTTCTCTGGGAAAATTCATTTAAGGGCACTTTTAGGGGAGGGGTGGGGTTATGTTTTTCTCTAAAGTGCTATCATAGTTGATTATACAATTCTATCATCCAAAGAAAATTAATTAGAAATAAATAGATGGCCAAAATTCCGAGTTTCAAGGAAATTAGTAAACCGGAAGTGCGCTTTTACCGAACAGTTTTTTTCAGTTTTCGACGAATTTCATTAAATTTCGTACACAAGCTATAAAATTTGTCAATATTAATTTTGAGAACTGGAGTAAGAGAAAGTTGTGTGAGTGTTTCACACCAGATAATTTTTTTTGGGGAAAAAAATTGTATTAGATGTACTGAGGAATCTGAGACGTTAAAATTCAAATGTGTTTGTTCAATATTTTTGGCGCTCTGTACAAGGTAACCTGCCTCTGTTGATAGGTTGGAACGTATGAGCAAAATTTTGAAATTTAATGAAAATTCGTCATTTCGTAGATAACTGTATTACAGAGGAGTAAGAGATAGAGATGTGAGTGTTTCACACCACAATTTTTTTTTCGTACTATGATTACCTGAAATTATGTATAGACTTTTGTAGAGGATTATTGCACTGCGACCTGAAAGATCTATTGTGCCCCCCGGAGACTTCTCAGTGTGCTGCCGGCCTCCAAGCAGTGTTCTCTAGCTACAGACAACACTGCCCATCACCGGACAGTGAGTTGTAGGGGCTCCTAGGAAGAGAAAATCTAAGGGCAGCATGCTGGATTCGAACCTGGGACCTCCGCGTTGCTAGTCCAGCGCGCTACCACTGAGCTAATCCCTTGCTTCTCCCTTGGCTTTTGCCATTTAACTAGGGACGGAGACCCTAGTTTGTGTACTGTGTTTGTTCTTGTTTGTAAAGTGTAGAGTGTATGTAGTTTCAGTGTATTGTGTACTGTTCTGATGAAGTGCATGGAATACTGAGCTGTGGTAACCCGTAGGTTAGCTACTCCCCAAAGTAACTGCATGCAACAACAGATACCCCTTGCGGGCTTAAAATATGCATATTTTCGGTAAAAATTCAATTTCGATAATTTGATTCGATCGCAGTGCGCAAGATGAAAGTAAAAATATTTGTTGAACATTATTTGAAATGTCCAGGAAAAAATTGTGGGGTTGCCAATATACTTGTTTTGAAAATTAATTTATGTTTTTAAGATAAGGAGTTGTGGCAAGTTGAATGCGACACCCTATATAATATATATATATTGTGGGATGTTTCTCAATGACAACTATGATAGTTGGGTAAGAGTGTGTGCAGGGTTGGCTGCACTGTAAATAAACAAGACAATATTTAAAGATGAGCAGCGGGGAGTGGTGCTAAATCTCCGTAGCAAGCATGCCTTGCTGCCCTCCCAGTCTGTAGAGAACTGGCGGCACATTCTACAGCCGGCCTTATTTACTGCCTAGTAGACGACAATGGAGTCCCCAATACAAGCAGACTACTACATGTGGACTGTTTGCAACCCCTGCAATACTGGTGTTCCCTTAGACATACAATCCCAGTATCTACCACCTCCATCCCACTTCTTGTCTCCTTTCTCTCTACTAATCTCTTACTTAACTTAATGGTGATAATAACGTATCCATCGGTAATGCTTTCCTTCTCTGTTCATCTCTTAATTCCAAATTCCACTTTCTATGCCTCTTTAAACTCTTCTTCCTTAATTTACATATTACACTAACTTATTGTCTTTAACAAAAAAAAAAAAAAAAAAAGTCAAAACATAGTTTTTTGTAATTTGCTTGGTATTATCTGGAAAAGCTGATCACTGTCTAATCGAGGTTAGTTCCATGAATTTACCTTCTTTATTTCTTATAGCCTCATTAAGAATATTCGAAAATTTAAATTTAATTAAAATTATCTAAACAGGCAGATTGTTTAAAAATCTGGTGTGAAACACTTACACAACTTTCTCTTACTCAAGTTTTCAAAATTGTAAATGACAAATTTTAGACTTTGAGAAACAAATTTGATGAAATTCGTTGGAGTTCGTCAAAACTGAAAAAAATGTTCAGGAAAAACGCACTTCCGGTCATCCGATTTTTTCAAACTCGGAATTTCACCAACACATTTAATTCTAATTAATATTATTTAAATGACAGAATTGTATAATAAACTGAAATAGCACTTTAAAGGAAAACCTAACCCCACCTCCTCCCCAGAAGTGCCCTTAAATGAATTTTCCCGCAGAAATGTTTCAAATAAAATTTGTAGCTCTTTGTATGTGTAGTTGACATACTACGTTTAAAGAAAATCGTCGCAGCCATTTTTGAGAAAATCGCAAAAAAGTAAAAAAAAAACTAGTAAAGTGGTACTTCTGGTTGAGGAATTTTGACAGATAACGTACTGTCAGATCCCATCGTGGTAACTGAACGGAATATCAGGTTTCAACTTTCTGTAGTTTTTCGTTTTTTAGCTCTGCTGTTCACATACACACACACACACACACACACACACACACACACACTATTTGCTAAAAACCACTTTTTGGACTCAGGGGACCTCAAAACGGTTATTTCCGGTGAAAACTCGATTTCGAAAATTTAACTCGATTAGAATACTTCCTCTTACTAGGAGTAAGAGGAAGTAAAAAAGGTGTTCAAGAATCAACTAGGCCAGTCTCTGAAATATTCTGTTCGGATACCACTTGGGTTTCAACCAAGAGTTTTCATGATTTTTCTTTGCAAATAATTGTATATACATGTATATAGTAATAATAATAGTCAACCAAGAGTTTTCATGATTTTTCTTTGCAAATAATTGTATATACATGTATATAGTAATAATAATAGTCTTTATTAATTTTTAAAACATTATTACACCATAAAAAATAAAAGTAAACTTCCTTTAATTAAAAGTAAACAAGTAAAAACTTGTTTATATATATATATAACAACAAATTTTTCTTTAAATTTCAAATATTGCACATTTGTGTTAGTGGTAGGTAGTGGGGGAACGGTACCAGCCTATTAACCCAAGTAATAATGAGGGCATCAATATCATTGAACCTACACCAATATATTTGAAATTTAACACCAAAGATTTAGATTTTCTTTAAATTTGGAATTCTTGCCATGCTTCCCAATATACAGGTAGTCCCATTTAAATGGGCCACTTTTGAAATAACTCTTGACCAAAGAAAGATATCGAAAAAGTGAACATAACGTTTGTTGAAGTATTGGCGTTCTAGTTTATGATGGTGTTAATCTTATTTGATTTTATTGCCGCCTTACACCTGAAATTGGTGATTGAAAGTTGCGATTTCCTTTTGACCCCCACTTTTTACTACTGTATTGTAAACTACTAAAAAAATGAAGAATAATGCCGTTCATTTCACTTCAATATTTCAAACCACTGCCGAGATATTCAACCATAAAGATTCCATTTTCGTCGTTTTTTTTTACTACTTTCTCTACTCCTAGTAAGAGGAAGTATTGTAATCGTGTCAAATTTTCGATATGGAGTTTTCACCGGAAATATCCGTTTTGAGGTCCCCTGAGTCCAAAAAAGTGGTTTTTAGCAAATGGTCTGTGTGTGTGTGTATGTATGTATGTGAACAGCATAGCTCAAAAACGAAAAACCGTAGAAAGTTGAAACTTGATATTCCGTTTAGGTATCACCATGGGATCTGACACTACGTTATCTGTCAAAATTCCTCAACCGGAAGTACCACTTTACTAGTTGGATTTTTTACTTTTTTGCGATTTTCTCAAAAATGGCTCGACGATTTTCTTTAAACTCAAACATCAACCACACATACAATGAGCTACAACTTTTATTTGAAACATTTCTCCGAGAAAATGCACTGAAGGGCACTTTTGGGGGAGGGGTGGGGTTAGGTTTCCATCTAAAGTGCTATTTCAGTTGTAAGACAATTCTGTCATCTAAATAATGTTAATTAGAATTAAATATGTTGTTGAAATTCCGAGTTTGAAAAAAATCGGATAACCGGAAGTGCGTTTACTTTACCACTTTACTAAATGATTTATTCACTTTTTCGCAATTTTCTCAAAAATGGCTCCGACGATTTTTTTGAAACTAAACATGCAAAGATCTACTTTTATCTAAAACTGGCAAAAAAGGGCATAGCATGTGCTAAGTTGATTATACAATTTTATCATCCAACCTTTTAGTTTCAAGAAAATTGTAAGTGCGCTTTTACTGACAGTTTTCGACGAATTTCTATTTGGAAAATATCTTTTAAGAGAAAGTGCAGACATAAACTAAAATTAAAAGCGGGAGAGGCTGACAACACTTAAAACCTATTTTAGAACCATAGGGTTAGTATTTAACATCATTAAAACAAACAGCCTGTCAATATGACCTCCTCGGCTTAATCGACACAAGCGCGGTCGCTGCCCTACAGATGAAGTTGCTGACCGTATCATGTCTGTCGGACTTGCTTCTTTGACATATGCACAAAGAAAAAATTCAAGTGGGGTTAAATCTGGCGATCTGGAAGGCCAGCTTACCGGACCCAGTCTCCCGATCCAGCGAGTACTGATCATCTCATTCACTTTTCTCGTCGCCAGATTGGTAGATTTAACCCCTCCTATGTCAGGGAACCAAAACTCCAGAAGCACTTAGAGAAAACTTAATCCAAACCTGCTTAACAATTCCGACAGACATGATACGATTAGCAACGTCATCTGTTGAGCAGCGACTGCGCTTGTTCCGTTTCAGCCGAGGTGGTCATATTAAATAAATAGGAAATATTTTTTTTATAGATTCTTGTAATAAACTGGAATATTGTTTTGTTTTAATGATATTTTACCCTTATGGTTCTAAAATAGGTTTTAAGTGTTGTCAGCATTTGAACTCTCTTATTTTTTAGAAATTAATAAGAAAATCCGATTTTAATTTCAGTTTATGAAACATAAAAATAGGAAAAAAATAATGAAAATTTAATCTTTATGGTTGAATATCTCGGCAACCGTTTGAAATTGAAGTGAAATTAACGGCATTATTCTTCATTTTTTTTTTTAGTTTTCAATACAGTAGTAAAAAGTGGGGGTCAAAAGGAAATCGCCACTTTCAATCACCAATTTCAGGTGTAAGGCGGCAATAAAATCAAATAACATTAACATCATCATAAACTACGGCGCAAATACTTCAACAAACGTTATGTTCACTTTTTTGATATCTTTCTCCACTGAAATAGTAATTTAGAAGGACAGCTTTACGTTACTGTTCCCCCAACATCCCCCACAATAAATCAATTTTCTGGAGAAAAGGTTTCAAAAAAAAGTGATAGATATTTATATGTCTAGATAGTGAACGCAATTTAAACAAACTTGTTGGAGCCATTGTCAAGAAAATCAGGAAAAACTGAAAAAAAAAAAAAAACACTCAGTAAAGTGGTACTTCCTGTTGTTGGATTTTGCCTGAAATCTTCGTGTCTGATGTGTTAGTAGTTCGTAAAGAGAATATCAAGTTTAAGCTTCCTGTTTAGTTTTAAGTACCAACCTACTAACCCAAGCAGATAGAAGAAGTAATGAGGCCGTCAATATCATTGAACCAACACCATATATTATATCAAATTTAATGCCAGAGTTGTGCGTTAACCCCCCTCCCCCCACACACATGTATTTCCTGTGAAAACTCAATTTCGCAAATTTGACAAGATCGCAGTACTTCCTGTTACAGAGAAGTAAAGAGAAAGTAAACAATGCTTCTCCATTGTTTAAATGAATACGACCGATAGGGAAAAATAATTACTAGATAAAATATCTATCAGCAAAAATAACAAAGTTTAATGAAATATTTATTAGGCAATGAGCAGAGGAATTTTTAAAGAAAAGAGAATTCTTTGTTGGTCTACGTTTCGGGTACCATTGGTGTCCTTCTTCAGGAGCTCTGCAAAATTTATTAATTTATTGGAGAAAAGGTATAGTTTGTAGTGAAGAATAAGTGCATAGATTTATAACAAATAAAATAACAGATTGAGTATAAGATATTAAAAACAAGAAAATATCTTATTTTGGACCTGTTTTGGATTCTCAAACATCGCCAGCCTAAGACTATCTAAGTGTGTAATGTGGGTTGTCTTCAACTGTACGTTACTGTCACACTACACACTGGTTAAATCATTGTAGTTAGATTCAGATAAAAGAACTTGGTGTTGTTGTGTTATCATTGCTGCTAGGAGCGCTAGTGTCGGCTATTGTGTACGTACTAGTGGCACTGGCCTGTACACTTATATTTCATACCATGTTTCAAAACTTATTTCTAAGTTCAAACATGTGTCAGTATGCCCAGAAAGTTATTAAACAAAATATTTATTCCATCAATTCAAACCAAAACTGTATGCTCTGTAGTATGAATGGAAAAGCGTATCTATTTTCTATTCGTATAATATACCACCCTATTTATTCGATATCAATCAGTGACAGAAACCTAAAGTTGAAGTCCAACACTCTACTCTACACGAACTTGAAAACTTTTTTTTTTTTTTAAGGGGATATGCACTGCGACCTGAAAGATCTATTGTGCCCCCAGAGCATTCTTAGTGCATTGCCGGCCTCCAGACAGTGTTCTCTCGTTACAGACAACACTGACCATCACCGGACAGTGAGCTGTAGAGGCTTCTGGGAAGAGAAAATCTAAGGGCAGCAGGCTGGATTTGAACCCGGGACCTCCACGTTGCTAGTCCAGTACGCTAACCACTTAGCTATTCCCTTCCTTTTAATACAGTTATTTATATAATGGACAACTTTTCTTTAAATTTCAAATTTTGCTAATTTTTTTTTAACATAAATATAAAGGTGGTGGGGGTGAAACAGTACCAACCTGCAACCCAAACAGGTAGGGAATCATTGCATTGAACAGAGCACCAATAATATAACGAAAAAAAATGGATGTTAACGTTTCAAATTCCTTTAGCTCTACCTAAAATTTTTTTTTTTTTTTCAATAAAATATTACAAATAAAAATGAAGGTATATATCTGTGCAGATAGGAAATCGTTGAAGCCGTTTCCGAGAAAATTACATAAATATTAAAAACCTATTCTGTAAAATCGCACTTGCGGTTAATGATATTCTTCAAATTTGGAATTCTAGCAAAACTATTAATGTATATTAATATTATATAGTTGGCATAACTAATGATTGAACTGAAGTGGTACTTTAGAGGAACTTTATCCCCAAAATATCGAAGGGAAAATGTTTCAAATAAAAGTTTCAGGTATATATGTGTAGTTGATATTCCAAGTTTAAAGAAAATCGTTAAAGCCGTTTTCGAGAATATTGCAAAATACTAAAAAAAAAAAAAAAAAACTCGGTGAAGTCGCACTTCCGGTTGATGGATTTTGCTCGAAACCTTTGTGTTAGATGCGGAATATCAAGTTTGAGCTTCCTACGACTTTTCTTTTTGGAAATATTTTATTCACATACTATTCGTTAAAAATAATTTTTTCTTATTCATGTGAAAACTTGATTTCGAAAATTTGACACTATGGCAATGCTTCGTTTTACCAGGCAGTAAGTAACAGAAAGTAAATTTTATTACTAATATTTCCCAACCAAAAATCTCAACTATTACTTAAATTAATTAAGTATAAGAAAAAAAGTTGGTTGCATTGAATGTAAATAAATAAAATTTGTAAATAATTCACTTCATTTGTAACTAAATGTTGTTCAGCAGAGAAACATAGTAAATACTAAACTAGTGTGTTTGTATATCTTGTGGTTTATTTAATGTTGGTGATAGTAAGTAAATATACCGTTAACAATGATTGCAATTTTCATAATAGATTAATACTTTGCAAACTTTTGCAGCCCTTGTTTCTCAAAATCTCATTGTTTCTCAAGATGTGCGTGGTTATCTACAGTGAGCTGTAGAGGGCTTCTAGGAAGAGAAAATCTAAGGGCAGCATGCTGGATTCGAACCAGTGACCTCCAACTTGCTAGTCCAGCGCTCTACCACTGAGCTAATCCTTTCGCTAACTTAACAGCATTACAAGTTGAATGAGAATTTGAAACCGGTCAAACGCAACAAAAAACTCCAAATAAAATCGTTGCAACTCTACTAAATGGTTTTTAATTTCTCTTACTTGTTTTTCTTTAAACTTCCTATTCTATCTACACACATAAATACTTATCATTTTTTGTTAAATTATTTTCCCGGGGAAATTGATGTTTTGGAGGTTTTAAGGGAACAGTAGCGTTATGCTTTCCTCTAAAGTACCACTTCAATATAATGTATGGTTTTATCATCTACATAATATCATTAAATATTAGCAGCATTAATAGAAGTCTAATTTAAAGAAAAATCGGTTAACCGGATATTCGTGTTTACAGAATTGGCTTTTGTTTGGAGGGGGGGGGGGATTTTTTCTAGAAAACAGTTCCAAACATTTTTTTTAAACTTGCTTGGAATGTTTGCTGCAAAGATAGAAATGTTCTATTTGATTTTGAGGGGTATTGTGGTGGGGGGAGGCGTCAATTAATTTAAATTTTGCACAAGGTTTGTGAAGTGAAAATCTCCATCATCATTTTTATGGTCAGCCCAATTAAACATTGTAACGTTAGCAATTTTAAAATAAATTTCTTGATTAAATTGAATTTAATTAGGGTGTGAGTGTTTCACACCAGATTTTTTGTTTGTTTGTTTAATATTCCTGGAAATTGGAGTGATTGGTGGTAGAAGAATTATGTGATAAGCAGAGAGCGGGAAGTTGTGGCAAGAAGACATGTTGAACTTGACCCACCGTGGAGATGGGCCAACTTGACTGCTTGCCACGCTCGGCTCACCCACCTATAACTTCTTTTCATTCACACATTCACCAAATATTTTCCCTTTGCACTAATATCTCTACGGTTTACTTTCTCTTGCTACTGTTTCAGCAAGTATTACGATTGGATCAAGTTTTCATAGTTACATTTTGACCGGAAATTTGTGTTCTCGAGTCATCTGAGTAGGAAAATCAAGTTTTTAACGAATTATTTCCTAATATAATGAATAGAATATCTCAAAAAAAAAAAAAAAAAAAAGGAAAAAAAAGTAATACCATTAGAAGCTCAAACGTGTTATTTTGATATACCATCATGGGTTATGGACACGAATATTTCGAACAATATCCGTCAAGCGGTATTGAGTATCCCCAGATTTACGCGGTATTCTTGAAAATCGCTCTTTAAGGATTTCTTTAAAACTTTGTTTACATAAAATGACACACTCATCTAGGTGTATCACTTTTTAATAAAGAATGAATGGAGTATTTATTACAGATATGCGTATATAATTTACAAAATATACAATATTTACAAAGAGACAGCTTACCTAGCTTCCTTCTCAAATTTATTTATTTACAGCAACTTTACAATGTCTTTTAAAAATCCCTAGCATCTAGATCTTTTTTTTTTAGTGATCATTACAGAATTAAAGAATTAGTCAATCCCTGATCTTACTCTTTTATGTCTAAATGTTTGGCCGCAATTGTAGTTTCTCTATACTTTGACATAATTTACATTAAATTCCCGGACTAGGCAAGCAGAAATTAACATAGGTCTGACCATCAATTTATAAATCAAAAGCTTATTACTGCTAGAAAGTTACGAGCTCCTACATAGCAAAGGAAATAATTCTCTAATCGCCAGTTTATCGCTTCCTAACTTGTTCTGTTATCATACGCTCCAAAGTTGAGCTTATTATCCAGAACGATACCAAGATATTTCACCGAGAACTTCACCAAGGAATCTTTTCTTTCCCCAATTTGCCTTTCTGTAAAGGCACAGCCTTCTTTTTGTAAATAGTATTGCTTCTGTTTTATCAGTATAGAACAATATCATCTGCATATAATGCTAAATGCAAGTTTGGGGGTAGACAGAAAAGAATAAAAATAGATTAGAAAAAGTGTTGGACCAAGAATTGAACCTTGCGGCACACCGGCAATCACTTTTTAATTTCTCTTACTGCTGTTATGAGGAGAATATTACAATCGTGTCAAATTTTTTGAAATTGAGTTTCTATCTGGAAATATATTTTTTGAGGTGTGTGTGTGTGTGAACAATGCATGCAAAATTCATGAACCGCTAGTGCGACTTTTTTCATTTTATTTAAGTTTTTCGCAATTTTTTCTCTAAAACAACTTCAACAATTTTGCGTTAAATGCCCTGTATAACTTTCACCTTTATCTGCATACATAAATAGCTGTATCTTTTATTTGTAACATTTTCCAAGGGAAATCGATTTTTTGAGGTGGTGTTTGGAGGAATAGTAGCGTTAAGCAATTCTCTAAGTTCCCCCATAAATGGAATTGATGGCTCTACCACCTATACAATGTTAATATAAATTAAAAGAATTGATAGAATTCGAAATTTTAAAAAACTCTGTTAAACAGGAGTGAAACTTTACAGATTAGGTTCTTGGCTTTTTTACTACAAGTGTTTTGAAGTCCCCAGAGAACGAAAAACAATTGTATTTTTTTTTTTTTT
>JAAEAF010006212.1:0-10335 GCA_011037195.1 Triatoma infestans | reverse complement strand
TCTAAAAAAACAACTTTTATGAACTCAGGGTATCTCAAAAGGTGGTATTTCCGGTGAAAACTCGATATCAAGAATTTGATATGATTACAATACTTCCCTCTATCAACAGTTTCTTGAACTTATGGGAAGCAACTTACTAAATCAAAATACCAAGTCCCAATCAAAAATACATTCGGCCATTTTTGCGGATATCGGAACAAACTGACGGATAAAAATTTATTTGTTTGCGCTGTTATTTTTTTTTTTAAATTATGACACTTAAAAAGAAATACAGAACAGCGCAAAAACTCCAGAATAATCCAGATAGACCTTACCTTATTGTTTTATCTTATAATATAAGCAAATAATTCCTAAAAAAATAAATAAATAAACAAATATAAAACAATTGGAAAACAAGTAAGATTAAAATTGTTCGATAATTTTATCAAAGTTTAATTAACCAACACTACATTGTATTCTATAGATCTAATCTGTTAATATGATCAAATATTTACATCATTGTAGTATTTAATTAGAGTGTCTATATATTGGATTTAATGAAAGATAAATTTATGATTTCATATATTAACACTTTGATTACTTAATAGTTCGCATCATTGTATTTTTTAATTTTAAATAATACTATTTTATCTAAGATATTTACAAAAAAAATTACTGCCTATCAGTAAAATTAATGATTATTATTCAAGTGGAACTGTATATATATTACTTATTAACATTATTATTTCATAATTTTGTTTATTTTTTATTTTGAAAGTATAAACAAAGATTATACACCTAATTACTTTAAGATTTTATATTCTCTTCATCTGCAAAATAAGGGCAAATACTTCAATTGTAGAACATAGGGAACAGACAATATTAGGGAAGTACATGAACATTTTTAAACAAACATGTTTTTAAACTGCAAAATGAGCATACATTTTAATTAAAATCCTCCCTCATAAACATATTAACTATAGAACTAAAAAGTTGTATACTATTTAATAATTGAATTTAAGTATATGGAACAATGCAAGTAGAAAAATAAATATAACACGCGTGGCTAAATACGAATCATATGGTTGGTTAAAGCAACATGCAGTACAACACATATTAAGAAGGAAATCTAGACAGATATCTGTTTTAAAAATCATATCACAATAAAAAATGTAATTCTATTTATACATTAGTTTATTTACATTTTTCATATTTATATTTATTTATTTATTTAAGCGTTTAAATACCGATTTATAAACACATGTTTAAGCATTAACTAGCAATGAATTTGTCAAAATAATTCTGACTAAATAGTAGTGCAATGGTTAAGTTTATTTCAACACTTTTGGACAAATGGGTAATGATTTTATTCAAAAGCATGAGACTAAGTGCATCTTGATTGGATGAATCAACCCTGTTCAATTATGGAAATCTGGATGAAATGTATGCGATCTTAGATATTACGATATCTCTTTTGATTTCATTTGAAGTCGTAAAGTCACAAAATCTAAAAATCAGAGAAATCGTATTTCCGGTTGACAAAATCTGGTCGATTTCTCTGAATAATACTGAAATTTTATGGAATATTTATTTAAGCTTCTGCGATATTTAGTTTTTGAGATGTTTTGCTAACATATAAAACTGCGCACATTTCCACACACACACTTTATTTTAGAGATTAGTGAATGTCTCTCTTCATTTAGGCGAGGGTATGTGGCGTCACTATCGCCCACCCTTCGGGGTGCAATCAGCCTATGGCTCTCCAGGTTGGGGAATCCCTCACCCCAACTAATCCAATCCTGATCCTTTCCACTTGCAAGGTTGCCTGTAAGTTACCTGGGTTACTGAAACCCTGTAATTGAGGCAATGGACAGGAATCAGTAGGTGGAATCTGTCGATCCATCGGGCTTGAGATCAGTCACGCTAGCTCGTTAGAGTTGAAATACTGAACTACGGGCGCAAGCCAGTTTCCGAGCCAGTTGCTAGCAATTGAGGTAGGATTCGTAGTGGCCGTGTTTTAATCAATAACTCCAATGACCGAGGTCATGAGTTGAGCGGGTGGAGACTCGTAATATAAACAATAAATATATTCTTTTAAAACAATAACTACAAGTTATTTGCAAGATATTATAAAAATTAATATATTGTGAAACTGCCACTGATTTTTAGAGAACGATTCCTGAAGTGTTCTGGCTTTGGAAGCAGAATGCAGACTGTCTTGTTTGAAAGCAGAAGGCAGACTGTCCGAAGGAATGCTCTCTCTAACAAAACAGTTGGCCAAGTAGCATTGTATTAATTTAACGAATTTTTGTGCCTTTGTTTCTCTAATAGCAATGACCCCAAATTAAAGTACCTGACTCTTTTCACTGCACTAAGATACATTTAAAATATGAACAAAATTGTATTTTTGACATTATAAATATTCTAAACAATTTTTCAAAACTATTATTTTTCTTTTATTTCTTTCTTCCACTACACCAGCCGGTAGCTGGAAGCGCATTTGCTGGATGTGCGTGGTTTACCAGAGCCTGATAGGGAGTGCCTTCTCTAGCTTCTAGGACCACTATGTGGGATCACTCTGCGCACTGGTTGAGCGTTTCTCAACCTGCCCTTAAATGATCAAGGGGGAGTACTATGGTCAGGTATTACTAAAAGTCCTTCCATGGTAGTGACATCTTCTTCTTGTTAAACGATCCCGTTGCTTGCAACGGGGAGATCGGTAAACCCCAAGCGGGTAAGTACGGTCTTTAAAGGTTTCTCTCAGTACTTAAAGGAAAAAGGGGTACACGGGAAGAATGTCACTCTCAATTATCATAAAAATCTCGAATTTCATACGATCACAATACTTCCACATTTTATGCATTAAGCTTAAGTAAATCCTATCTTTATAAGAAACTTATTAAAAAGGATTTCTATGACATGAATGATCGATTTGCTAAAAAGCAATTGGCGTTTGCCCACTATGTTAAATATTAAAATGACTATTACAAATTTATAATTATGCAAATAGTATAGAATATAATGATAAAGTGACAATTACAGGATGAGGAAAACTTGTTGGGAGATGACTCCTAATGGAGGTAGGTACTTTCCGTGTTACATTTTATTAGCTATCAAAAAATGCTAACTTGAAGTTAGGTGGAATTAAAAAAAAGAAAAGTTGATTGTTCCAATTTATTGCGTTAAGTTTCCTTAGATTTTTTCTGAGATTATTGTTAAGATGACCTTCAAATTGTATTAAAATACATTATACATAAGAACAATTCATTCATCTCTTTACTAGAATATATGTATCATTATTTTGGTATTTAATGTAGGAGTTTATATATAATATGCGTGTGTGTGTGTGTGTGTGTATATTTTTCCATGATGTTCCAAACAACAGCCCATCATCACCAACTAATTAGTAGAGTGTTCTTTTTTTAAATAAAAAATTTACCGCCTCCTTTCTATTAATTTGTAACAATGAACGTATAGATCATTTAAAGAGTGATGTGTTTTAAATTTATTATTTAAATATATAATGTGATTTAAATTTACTTAATTATAATGTCAGATTTATTATTACTGAATTTTAAATAACATATGGTTATTTATTATTAATATAAATAGAATTTAAAGCTTTTAATTTATTTACATTTATAATTTGTGGATAATGTTAAATATTTTATTAAAGTATTTAAAATATTATTGCTTTAATTAGGAATTTATTGTTTTTTTATATCCCATTTGTTGAGATATATATTGTTAAAGGATGATTTCAGTCATTAAAAATAAAAAATAATAAAAGAATCATTATAAGAAATGATCTCATCGTGCAACGCTTTTGAAACCTTCTGTTTATTTCAACAATGAATACACTTTTATCATAAAAATACAACCCTACCCGGGTTCGAGTCCAGCTGTGCTACCCTTAGATTTTTTCTTCCTACGAGCCTCTACAGCTCCTTGTCCGGTGATGGACAATGTTGTCCGTAACGAGAGAACACGGTCCGGAGGGCGGCAGTGCACTGAAAAGGCTCCGGACGCCTATATCCATAGATGGAATTTTTCTTAAATTAAAAAAAAAATACAAACCTCCGCTGGCGCGAATTATAGCAAGATGGCTCTCATTCAGGATGCTTTAAAAGCTGAGTTCCCTGTACGGAAGTTCCAGACACCTTCCCTATTTTAATTTTCACCTACTCCTAAAGTAAAACGAATTATAGTGATAGTGGCAAAAATTTTTGAGCGAATGGTATAGATGTGAACAAAATATCTCAAAAACGAACAATCGCAAGAGACACTCAAGTTTCGGTCAATAAAAGCCCAGCATTTTCTCTTTCCGAACGGTTTCGTACACTCGCACAACTTCAAATATATTGGTAAAACCAGTTTTAAAAATAGATTATTACCATTTAAAAGTAACAGTATGATCAACCAAATATCTGTGTTGCTGGGCTTTTGCCATAGAAGCATAAGAAAGAGGACAGAGGCCTCCCGGCGTGTGCAGTATACTGGTCCCAGCCACCTTATTTAACAAATTCTCTTGTTTCTAGTGCTCAAAACACATTTCCATATAGTAAAAAAGCTAGCTGCACTCCCGGATTCAAAAAGATAAGCAAGGAAGCTCCAAAAGAGTATCATCCTTTAACAATAGAACTCCAAAAGTCGCTGCGCTGATAGCTCCCTCTCTCTGTAATTATCAAACATCATCACCAGAAGTAAAGATTCCAAGTTGCTCTTGACGCGTGTTCTCTGCTAATATAAATAACAATAGTGACAGTAATAATATTGTGACCAACTCCTCAATATAAACACAAATTTTATTTCGTGTTTTATCGGGACAGTTTCAACAATAAAATATCCCATCTTCAGCCTTTACTTACATTATATTGTCACGCTAAGACACAAAATAAAAGTTGTGTTTATATTGAGGAGTTGGTCACAATATTATTACTCTCATAGTATATAATATCATCTTCACTAATTTAACAGAAGAATAATAGTTAACCTTGACATCAGGTCAGCTACATTTTGCAAAATGCCCGGGTTAGGCGTAGGCAGATTTGCCTTGCAGCAATATTGCATATTCAATGGTTTTTACTTCTTTAAACAGAGTTAGGGTAATGAACTTACAACAAATAATGGCGGTGTCAAAAATGAAAATAAAAAAATGACCCTTATTCCAACTAAAGAAGTTCCATGAATTTTAAAACCCATCCACACAAGTCTGATGATTACAAATACAATATTATATCAATCTTTAAACTCTGTAAAGTGTTTTCTATACATAATAAGTCCCCTTTAATTTGTCTGTTCAATTGTGAGCTTTTTAAGAAATCTATGATTGGGTCGTAAAGATATATTAGTAATTTTACGTCACTAATAAAAAAAAAAACAGTGTACAGCTGCTGAAACTTCGCGATGTGAAATCGAAGAGGAAAATATCCTTGATTAGCGTACTGCCCGGCGTTGGTTTCAAAAATTTAATAGTGACGGTACGACCTTAGAAACAAAGACAGGTTGAGGATGGCCATCAAATGACGTTGATAAGGCTTAATGGGAAGCTGTTTGAGCCAATTATTATTATATCGGGTGCCTGATGGCGTGGGACCTAAGCCTTTATGGCTCTAATCCCCCCGATGCCCCCCATATCATCGCCTTAAATAATCTCCCCCGGTAGCTTACCGGTCAATCTACAATATCCAAGATATCTTTGACTCTAAATCCCCAGGGCAATCCTGCGAGAGTGGTGCCCTCCAAAATACGCGAAAACCTAGTACCAGGCAAACGGGGACACTGACATAAAAGTGATACACGTTTCCCTGACTCCGTCGTCGCAATTCTGACAAATGGGACTAAACGTCCTCCCTATGTTAAACAAGTGACTAGACGCCCAAGTGTGTCCAGTCACTACCCCCACCAAGGTTCTCAGACCTGTCCTACTGAGGGACAGGAGATACTCCGAAACTCCCTGCTTACTTCTTTTTATAAATCTTTTAGCTTGGAGGCACCCCTGCGTGTCCCCCAGCATTTCTACAAGACTCTCGTCTCCCAAAGTCTAATCTGTTTGTCGCGAAACTTCTTTGTGACGGCAAGGGCTGGTTCAGGACCATAAAATGGTAATGATGATCCCTCCCTAGCCAACTGATCCGCCCTCTCATCGCCCTCTATTCCCGCATGTCAGGGATCCTTTAGAGACGCACGTTACCCCTCCGAGCCAAAGCGTCAAGCCTTCTCCTACATTCTCCCACTAGTTTCGAGCTCCACCATGGCTCGCTCAAAGCCCTCAGTGCAGCCTGACTATCAGAGAAAATCCGCACCTCTTTCATCTCTCCCTGCCACACCCCCATAAGGCGGCAACATTCAATAATGCCCACCACCTCGGATGTTTGAGCCAAATCGAACCATAAATACTCGCGCACTTGCTGGAGAACTGGCTGTGTCTAAAAACGCTGTTAGCCGCCATCTCCAAACCATGGGAAAGGCAAAAAGGAAATGTAGGATAGTGTCGCATGAATTACACCTCAATAGGCTGCCAGGAGTGTATGGATAACTTGCCAACCTCTCTTAAAAAAATCCATCTGACGTGCGCTTCTATAAAAGAATAGTGACATCCTGAGAAGTGGCAAAATTCTAAGACAGGAGGTTAATAATTGGATCGCGATCAAAACAGCATTATCAATTGTTGAGAAAGAGTTGAGGATGTGCATATTCTTGAATACAAATATTTAAACACAAGTTTTAACTGCGGAAACCACATTTTAAAAGAACTTTCAAATATTTTCATTGATTTTACACTATTGAGGTAGAACAGTATTTCTTCTCATCGTAACCATGTATTTGTTCGTTAGTAATAGTTAACTTTTTATGCCCCGGAATTTCAAATTTGAATGTATAAGACAGATAATTAAGAACAGATAATAATTCAATAGAATTATAGAGGTCAAATCGCTAAAACGAATAACATACGAGGAAGAGAAAAATGTCAAAACAGAAAACTGAAGCGCACTCACATACTCACACAATACCTACATCTACAGACCCACATCACTTCCACTCTCTCCACACCGTCGACCAACAACTAACTTCTACACTTCTACATAATATCAAAGATGTATATGAATATACATTTGTGTTAAACATAAATAAAACATAGAATTCACAGGCTAATATAGAGTGAACGAAATGTAAATTACATGACATACACAACATTCATTATAATACAAACCCTTCAATCTACATCCTCACCCTATATCAAGATTTCTTCCTGAAAGAATAAATCAACATTTCCACATATATGAATAACGAAAAATATTTAAAAAAAAAATCTGTTGCGTAACCCTAACACACAGCATTAACTCTCTCACTCTTATTCCTGTTAATATAATTATAAATAAGATCGACATATTTTCTTTCAACTACAAATTATGCTTATTTGTCCCAACATAAATTAGAGGGGGGGGGGGGCAAACCTACCAAATCTAAGCAGGTGGGGAAATGAGTGCGAGCCAATAATTGCAGTAAAACCGATATATTTGAATTTAATGCAGCCAGACCCCGCCCCGCAAAACTAACTGAAATCATTTGCCTTTTTTACAGACAAATATATCAAATCAAAAGTTATAGGTTATATCTTCTGGGTTCGGCACTCAAGTTAAAGGAAATCCTTGTATGGCATTTCAAGATAACGCCAAGAAAAAATCAACAAAACCTACACTGAATGAATGAATGAATTGAATGTCTTATTATACCAAATATAAACTTAAAAACTTAGATAACAAAACATAAAGCGTATCTCACAGCAAGGCTGAATACAGCCGGTCTGCAGGAGTTTGGCGTGAAAATTATAATACAAAAAATAACAAAAACAAAATAAAAGAAAAACAAATAAATAAATTAAATTATATTTTTCATTTTTTCTTCCCTATATTCCAATGCATGTTTTGCAAAATTATACACAGGTTTTATATTTTCCCCTGTCAATAATCTAACTAGTTCTCCTTTTGTGATTACATACTTTCCTATGTACCTTTTTCTAATGGATCCTAATATAGGACATATTGCCATAAAATGAACGGTATCCTCTATCTCATTATTATTACAAAGAGAGCAGATATGAGTCCTATCAGGATCCCAAGCATTATAATTTAAATTTAGTAAGTCCCCCCTTACTTTGAAAACTATTCTTATAACGTCAGCATTATTTAAATCATTGATATAGGGATACTTTACTGGCAATAGTTCTTTGTATAATAGGTGGTACTGAGCCGCCTGCGCTTTTAATAAAAATTCGTTCGTAGCGTTTGCCTTCATAATTTCCAGAAGTTTCTCTATCTGTTTAACGCAGTTTTCTAGAGAACTAAAGGGACTCTCTATGGTACAGTAACTTATTAGCTAATCAAGCCATCCTAAACCACAAGAACTCCTTCTGGTGCCATTAAAGACCCACTCCCGTTGGCAATCTATTGTTAACTATACAAACAGACTTCGATATTACTTCAAATGCAGCTGAAAGTTCTAAAAAAATATGTAATTTGATCTGTTTCTACATACAGGATATAATTAGGAGTAAATTTTGGGACTCGGAGCAACTTCTTTAGAAAAAATCTCTGTATTTTCTCCACTTGTTCATATAATTTGTAGCCCCAAACTTGACACCCGTAACATACAGAGGTTAAAACTATTGCGTTAAAGATTTGGAATTTTGAAGATATAGGAATATGGTTGTTCATAAAAATGCCGGACCAAATGCTATTAATTGCTTTTTTTTGCTAATTTATATCTTTCATTAAGATGCGTTCTAAATTGCAAATTTGAAGTTAGCGTAACACCTAGATATTTATAACTATTTACTATTTCTATAGGTTCGCCTCTAATGTGCCATTTCTCTATCTTTTTCAATTTTCCCTTGTTTTTACGGAACACCATAATTTTAGATTTTTCTAAGTTTATACTTAGATTCCACATCTCCATATATGCTTCTAATTTTTTTACCATATTCTTCATTTTAAACGGCTTGTCCGCCAACAACACCACATCATCAGCAAATAGAAGTGAATTAATATTAATATTCCCCACCTTTATTCCCTCACCCAGATATTCCGCCAAATCATTTATGTAAACGTTGAATAGAATCGGGCTTAGCAAACAACCCTGCTTAACTCCCATTGTGGTGCTGAATGGCTCTGACACTCCATCCTTCAACCGCACCACTGCACTAGTCTGATAATATAACATTTTGACAATACTGATAAATTTTGAAGATACCCCAAGGTTTGCCAATTTGATAAACAACGAATCTCGGTCTATAGAATCAAATGCTGCTCTGAAGTCTACAAAAAAACAGTAAACTCTTTTATTCTTTTCTTGAATGTAATATTGTATTATATTAGTTAAAACGAATAGATTATCAATGGTAGAGTACCCTTTCCTGAAGCCACATTGACCCTCATATAATTGGCCACTCTTCAATCTGTGTCAATCAGTGTCAATCTGTTCGCCAGTATCCCCGTAAACAATTTGACTATAGTGTCTATAAATGATAATCCCCTATAGTTATTCACCATATTTCGATTCCCTTTCTTATGTAACGGGAACACTATGGCCTTTTTACAATTTGAGGATAAATTCCCTGTCTCTATAATGTTATTAAAAGCTTTTAATATCAATTCGAGGAAGGGACCAGTAACATTTTTGTAAAACTCATAGGGTATTCTATCCATCCCTGGAGCTTTATTATTTTTTACTTTTTTAATTATCTCTTTTAATTCTTCTAAAGCAAAAGGGGAGTCCAAATAATCATCCATAATGTAGGGTTCAACAAAATTAATTTTCTCGGAAATAAGAGGAGGGTTATATAATGACTGGAAATACTCTAACCATTCTTTTGCTTTAATTTCAGTACCACATTCAAAATTGGCTTTTTTAAACTTTTTTACTAAAGACCAAAATGTTTTAGAATCTTTCGCACTCATGAAATCCCGAGCAATACCAAAATAATATTCCTTTCTTTTTTTTTCGCAAACCTTTTTATAAGTTTTATTACATTTCCTATACCGTTCTTTAATTATTAAACTATTACATTCACGAAACAAGCGGAGCAGCGCAAAGGCAAAAACCTACACTGTAAACTTACACTACCGGTTAACCAATTTTCTTCAAATCTGGAAAAATACCATTTCGTTACGATGTATGGTATTTATCATCTAAATAATAGTAATAAACATTAGAAACGTTGATAAAATTCCAATTTTGAAGAAAATCGGTATAATAGAAAAGCGTTTTTTTTACAGAATAGATTTTGTGAAGTTTTTTGAATTTTCTCTAAAACGACTACAACGATATTCTTTCTTAAAACTTGGAATACTCACT
>JAAEAF010006211.1:0-41736 GCA_011037195.1 Triatoma infestans | reverse complement strand
TACGGACCAAATTTTTACAATCAGGATGATCCTGGAAAATGCTAATGAATATCGGATAACCACGCACCACTTATTCGTTGACTTTAGGGCAGCCTACGATAGCGTGGATAAAAGTAGCTTATATCAGGCATTGGTGGATATGGGAATCCCTGCGAAACTGATTCGTCTCGTCAGGATGACGATGAATAAGCCATGTGGACAGGTGCGAATACAGGATCAATATTCAGAAGAATTTGAAAAGGATATTGGAGTACGTCAGGGGGATGCCCAAGCATGCCTCCTGTTTAATCTCGCCCTGGAAATGGTAGTGAGGAAGTCAAACATACAAACGAACACCACGGTTTTTAACAGGATGACCCAGCTACTCGCCTATGCAGACATCGACATAGTGTCAAGATCTATGAGGGAAATGAAAAAAGCATTTATGGATCTGGAAGCTACTGCAAGAGTTTTTGGCCTAGAAATAAACCAGACAAAAACAAAATACATGAAATCTGGATGCGAAGGACCCCATGCCGCAAACATTACCATTGGTCCGTATATTTTCGAGTGGGTAGACCAATTTATTTATCTGGGCTCAGAAGTAAACTCCCAGAACGACATTTCCCTTAGAGCTAGGAAGGAGAATTGCTGCAGCCAATAGATGCTATTTTGGGCTTAGCAAGCAGCTCCGGACTAACCTGATTTCAAGAATGACTAAGGTGAGACTTTATGAAATATTAATCCGACCTTCTCACCTATGGCTCAGAACATGGACAACCAGAAAGGCAGAAGAAAAAAGCTCGTGGCGTTTGAAAGACAAATACTCCGTAAAATATATGACCCGGTTAGGAACGGGCAGATATGGAGAAGAAGGAAAAACCAGGAGCTTTATAGCCTACATGATGTGGTAAGGTTTATTAAATTAGGAAAACTAATAAGATGGGCAGGGCACGTTATTAGAATGGAAGAAGGTGAGGTAGCTAAGAAAGTGTTAAAGGAAGAGATCCACAATCTTAGAAAGATTGGCCGGCCAAAGGCGAGGTGGATCGCTGGTGTTGCCGCGGATGCAAGTTTATTACTTGGCGTCACAAACTGGATGGCTGCCGCACAAAATAGGGATTCCTGGCGGAGGCTTATTGAGGAGGGCCAGACTCATTAGTGGGTTGTTGCGCCATTTAAGTAAGTAAGTTTTCGAAATCCATCATTTGTGGGTCTTAAGCAAGTTTAGCCACCCCTGAGATAGATGATTTTAGTTCTCTTCATAGAACTTCTGAAATTAATTTTCCCTGATTAAATTTTGAATAAATTGGAAATAAAATTAATAATCCAACTGAGAGAATCGTTAGGACAAGAATAGTTTGAAGAAAATTCTAAGCCTTTGCGAGAACATCGCGAAAAATAAAATAATTCAGTTGACGGAGTTGGAGCGAACTCTTTTTATTGGATACATTGATGATACCTAAATCTTGGGAATAGTTTCGTATATAAGTTTGGTCACAGATATACATACATAAAAACACATACAACATAAATATATATATAAATTGCAACAAAAGTTTCGTATTTAAAAGGCTTCAAAACGTATATTTTCGCTGATAAATCAAAATTCTAATATTTGATAAGATGGACACTTAATTTGTTCTTACTAGGTTTGATTTTTATTAGGAATCAAGGCAATGAAAAACACTAATAATGATATTTCTTCAAATCTTGGAGATTCGGACCATGTCATAGGAAATGTTTTACAAAAATTTAATGAACTCTAATACCAAGTAATTCATTTCTGACTAAAGCATCTACAAACTTAGTTTATGTTATTAAAGATATCTTAATAATAAATAAAGTTTAAAACAATGTAAATCCTTACATTTCCTGCTTCTAAAACTGTCTTCCTGTAACTTAATGCTACCCTCCCATTTATCTTGAAATCATAAATCAATTTTCTTTTTTGGGGGGAGGGATATGAGCGCGTGCTTAAACAACAGGCGACAATTTGTTGGACTGCTATGATAAAAAAGGAATTTTTATTGTTTATTAATCAATTTGCATGCCAGCAATGTAGCGTATAGTTTGGATCCACCATCCGTTTTCAATTGAAAGATCCGAAATAAGGCGAGAAAATAAATGAGAAAATGAGCATTTATGAAAAATGTATCGTTTTCTATAAGAAGTTTAAGAATCAGTTCGGGGGTCTATATTTTAACTATTTAATGGCTAGATATTTTCGCTTTATTTCTAAGTCTACGGATTGATGAGTACGCTTTGTGTTGGAGCACCTCAATTTAATTGAGCAGCCCCATTTGATTTTGATTAAGTGTATGTACTCTCTGATTTCACCATATAAAAATGAATGTAGGTACTAATTATTAATCTCATATTATTTAATAACTTAATTATAAATATAATTAATAATATAATCATTTTTATTCATTCTTTGCAAAAAAAAAAAGTATGTGCCATTTAAAATAAGAAAGTTTGGTCCAAGATTTTGAAATATTAGAAAAACAATTCTGTTTAATTGTTGAATCGTGAGAATATGAGGATAAAAAAATGAAAAACTTACATATTGAAGATAACGTGGAGCGACTCCACTATGAATGCGACAATCAAGCTGTTCAAATAAAATTATAATTAAAAATAACTTCTCTGATCTTAAAGGAATAAATTTTACAAAAAAAAAAAAAACTGATTTGTGCGTAAATTAATTTACATTTTCTATAAAGCCCAGAGTGCTTTTAAGAAAAGAAGACATTTTCCAAAATTTGCAGGAATAACACAAGAGAATAAAAAATAATACACGGTAACTAATTAAATTAAGACATAACCAGTCTCAAAAAGACATGTTCATTAATAAATTTAAATGGACAAGAAAAATATCACAATTTACTAATTTCATAGTTTTAAAATAAAAAAAAGAATCATTTTACTTAGCAAAATCCAGAAGGCGCCTGTGTAAAAGTAGTGATGAAAAAAGCCATGACAAGGAAGCTATGTATTAATACAGAAAAAAATAGTTACCATATGCAATAAGTAACATTAACAACATATTTAGTCCCTTCATTATACGATACTAACATCTGCATAGTACTAAGCAGAATTAAATGTATTGCCAAAATTCAGTGTTTGGAAAATATGTGGACCGGAAGTGCGAATTTCCTGAACAGTGTTTTTTATTTTTTTACTATTTTTCCCTAAAAAAAGTATCTTCGTGTATCATCGGCTCGATAACACTTTCTCTGCTTTCTAATTCTATGCCAAAAGTTCTGTTGATCCTATAAAATTGTATATTGAACTTTGCCCGACTATGAATAATAAATACAGATTATACAGACAGATATAGGGGAGCAATAATGGATATCTCAAGTTGGAACTAATATGTTTTTATAAACTTTCCTTCTAATATCTGCCCACATGTAATTATTCTAATAAATATCACTTTTTGTTATTGGAAACGGTTCATTATGGTAAGAATCTATGATTGTGCAATATCACAGTTCAAAATACATCAGGAAAAGAAAGATAAATTAGCTTTTCTCATCACTCTCACCTTTACTCCTCATAGAAGCGCACCCTAAGACAGTCATAGAGTATAACAAATTCCAAAATGAAATTAAAAAAAAAAAAAAAAAATGAACAAAATATGAATCAGAAAATCATACATCACTTAGATAACCAAATAATTGTATGTAATATCAACATGATACAATACATACCGAAATAATGCCGTGTAGATAAAATTTATGATTTATTAAATAAATAAATCACAAAAGATAATAATAAATTAAAATATAAGCAGTTAAAGAAATTAAAATTTATAATGCCCTACTAACCATGAAGTTAAATAAATAATAGTAATACTAATTTATTACTAGGTCTCTGAACCATTTAATTACACTTCTTTTCCAATACTTTATAGGATCGTTGTATTATTTACGATCTACATTATAATGAGTAGAAAAACTGATATTGTTTCTAGTTACATTACAAAAATACTACATAATAAATCATTAATATTCTTAAAATGTACAATGTTAATAATCATTATAATTACAATTGTCACATATAGATCCTAAGAGTAGATGTCAAATTCTAAATAAACATATCGAAAAGTGATCAACGTTGTAGTAGATACGGTAACTTTTATAGTAAAACTGCAGCCTTCCATTGTAATAGTAATAACTATACATTAATTTATCATTTTAATATACCACTTTCCGAAGTTATGTGATTATTTTTCAGTCTATCCCATTTTCAGTAATGTTTTGGTAACTGGAACGACCAAATGAAAAATGTCCATAAGAAGGGATTATTCGTTTAATCACCTAAATTAATCAGCTATTTTTAAGAAAATATATCCACTTATGGTAACTTTTGTTCCCAAAACGAACTTAAATTTTTACAATTAAATTCAACAGAGACCTTTATAAATAAATATTTTATAAAAGAGCGAAGAATAAACTAAAAGCTGAATATGAAAAATACAAAATAAAATTTTGTCAAATAACAAAAGAAACATTTTGTTGACTATAACGTTTGCTTTTTAATGACTAGTTAATTGTTTTCAACTTTTGAACATCCAAAGTGTACAATTTAATATCATTCGAAATTGCAAGATAATAAATTACATTTTATACTCCTAGTGATTTTTCTCCTTTAGATGTTTTAACATTTATAACAGGGTTCTGACTATATGTAATTGTAGCAGCGATAACTACAAAAACCGATATTATAGTATTCATATAAATTGGTATAGAGAAAAGAAGACGTGATATAACCATGGTGAACACTAATTCCAGAGCACTAGCAAATGTTTTCAGAATAGAATTCAAATATCGAAGGAAGAAGCTAGTCACGATACCAATGGCAGCGTTGTTGAACACAACCAACATCACCTTTAAATCAAAATTATATTCCAAATTTTATAATTTGATAAAAATAAGTAAAAGTTACAGTACTAAAAACAATAATTAGATACATTTTTTTTAAATAATAGCTTAGGCCCAAAAGCAGAAAAATTGAAAAAAAAAGAATAGTAATTCAAATACCTCCGACTTTAAAGTTAAAAAATAATTTTAAAAATATATATTTGAAGAGGTATATGAGATGAACACTTATTCTTCATATATCTCCCTTAAAAAGAAAGAACTAAAAATAAGAATATTTCATTTAATCATTAAATATGAATAATCTCCCTTAACATTAACTACAGCGAAAAAGTGATGAGAATAAAAGTGAATCAAAATTAAATTATAAAGTCGACTTAATTCTACATATATATATATTTTTTTTTAAGATTTTGTAACAGTTGAAAAAGATTAACCTCACCATTTCCAAATATTTGTAGAAGTTTGTTTAATACCATTTATTCCCATCAGTATTTGATTATTATCTTCTGTTACAACTAAGCTCTCCACTTCTACTCACAATTCCAGCTGAATAGCGTCTGAACCATTGCGGGAATCGAACCTTGACGCTAACTCCAAAGGCAAGAGCGCAATCCACTAGATTTCTAAACTAACGTTCCTATGAAGCCAGATTTTTCATCTCAGAGTTGCAGATTATTGTATTAAAGATTCTCTTTTTTTTTTTATACTCAAAGATACTTAAAATGGTATTTCTGTTAGTCTTTCATTCAGGGAGAGCTAGTTGCAATTATTACCTGCTCCGCTGAAATAGGAAGATGGGGAGTGTACAACTCCAGGGTCGTCATTTATTCTGATAGACAGGCGACCTTGCGAGCAATTAGCTCATATGAGAGCTCGAGGCTGGTTTGAGACTGCCTGGGTATACTCAAGGAAGTTAGTAGCCACAATAAGGTTTTTCTGATTTGGGTGTCCGGGCCTTCAGGTAACGGCAATGAGGCAACAGATCGCCTGGACCGCAAGGGTTCTATTAGAACCCTCACTGGACCTGAACCATACTCTGGCATCGCAAGCTGCTTAAGAAGTGCAGCCATCAGAGCATGGGTGCAAGATCGATCAAAGGAATGGTGAGTAATAACCCTACCCAAAGGCAGGCGAAAATTTTTATTCATAGCTATTCACCTAGGCTTACTGCAGAGTTGAAGGTCGCAGTGGATTGAAGCGTGGCCCTCACCTATCAAATCTAATCTACTGCAGAGTTACTCCAAGAAGGCCTTGCGGCCACAAGGGTAGCAGTGGGCCTCCTTAATCGTACGTGCACTGCATGGGCCTGACAGCGGATAGCCTATGTAGATATTGTCAAGAAGAAGAAGAAACAGCACTGCATGTGCTGTGTCAGTGATAGGAGCTTGTGTGGACGAGGTTTCGCATCTTTGGGAGAGAAGAAATAGATACTGCAAGTCTCATCCAAGAGTTCTCTCGGGACTCTAAAGCCTAATAAACAGACAGGGCTTGAGAGGGTGCTCTGAATGGTGAGGGTCATAAAGACCACCCAGGAGTCAGACTTGAAAGTCTAAGTAAAGAGACAGGACTGGAGAGATTTGTGGGTGCCATAATAGATCTATGGGGAGTCGCGGTGGCGTAGGCTGGATAGCCAACCCCACAGAATCTATAATCCTCTTGGCAGCAGAAAAGTTAATAAAACTTTTGTCATTAGATAATAAAATTACTCTGAACCATGGCTTACAAAGTCTTTGTCCCGCAAAATGCGCGTCATTCATATCGAAGGTTATACGAAGAGATGGAGGCAGACTATATTAAGTTTATCTCCCACACTCTCTCTCTCTTCTATTAAACATTTACGAAACTTGCTAAATTCCTTGCTAAAGTGTATAAGAAATTACAATCGTCTTTCAGGACCATATTTGCTGTGATCTTAATACGAAGGAAGTATATTCTATTAGTTCTTTTCAAATATTTCAATACTTGCTCATTGAGCAATCCAAATATTAGTGGTCAATCCAAAGCTAGCATGAGTAACATGAAAATGGTTTCACTCGGAGAGGTATCTGGTCATTTAGACAGAAGTATAACAACGTTGCTGAGCGCAACAAAAGCCTGACAACAGGAATTTGCACTTTATCACTGCAATCATTTTCACATCAAATTTTGGAATAAAGTTGTAAGAAAATCGCTGGATTTGTAACCAAATAAATATAAAACGTAATATTTGAACGTAATTAAGTGTAGAATATAGATTTGAATTAAATGTAGAGTAGCAAAGGCCGTGTCAGAGATGTTACAGAGATTGCTGACTCGGGAATCCTCCCCTCTTTGGAGTGAATTCCTATTGCCATGAGATTACAATAACAACTCGAAGGAAGTCAGTCTGTGGTTGTGTGCAAAGAATGAAACCTGGCTTATGACTGTGTGCTTGGGCGTTAGGTGAGTCAGCTTCTCCATAGTAACTCTGGCAAGGCATGAGAATTTATTATTTAATAATTGAATTTATTATTTTTTGTTTGTTTTGGCATAGGATGATTAGTATTAACATTTTGGCTAAGAATTTGATTAGTAATTGTAACTTAAGTTTGATATTAGCTTGTAAGGTAATAGTATTAATTTTTAAAGGGTATTAGTTTTTTTAATAGTACTAAAGTTTTGTAAGGTTCATTATTAAAAGTACAATTTGTAGAGACAACTTTCATTCAATAAGTACATTATTTTCTGAAACCAAGGCTTGTCTATATGATTTCCCGTCAATCCCCTCCCAACACGCCCGCTTCGTTACACTGGTGTCAAGAGTGTGGGGTAGTATGCAATAAGTACTACTTCATTACGCGGACCAACTACACTGGAGAGGCGGGGTACTAAGACAATACGACGCTAGTAGGGGGACTGCTGATTACAGCAATTGAGGGCCGAGCGTTTTCTCCGTGAAGGGGACCGAAATCGGGGATTTGACCACCAAAATTGTGTACAGTGTACAAATCGGAAGTGAGGTAATATTTCAAATTTATTTTGGGGGTTTTTAATTTTTTTTTTTTTTTACTGTAAAAAAATTTGGGGAAGGAGCCCTGTGGTAGGGAGACTGGGAAATCACATAGGGGTGTGACACCTTGTTGGAAAGAGTATTTCCCGGCCAGTAGTACTAAGACCATAGCAGTACGCTACCACTAGACAGGTTGTACTAACAAAAAATATATATACGGCCGGAGGTCATGGATGCAATTGTAGAGGAGTTGGAGGCTCTACGAGTCGCGAATCAGGAACTGAAGGAGTTCAAAGACCAGCAGGTGCGAGAAAAGGCGCAGTTAAAGGAGGAACTGCAGCGGCTCAGGCAGTCTGAACCGCCGGGAAATGGGACGCGAAAGGACCTTAGTGCTTCACAGTTACTACAGACATGGAGTGGGGATGACCCCAACATCTCGGTCCATGACTTTTTGCATAATTTAGAGATGCTGGCACTCAGCAGTTCATGGTCGGAACAGAATAAGAAACTCGTGTGTCGTATGAAGGTAAAGGGACCTGCCGCCGCCTGCTTAGCGGCGTATCCCGAATTAAATCTGCCAGGGACGCTTTTCGAACACTATAAAAAAATATTAGTCGAACGGTTTCGTGATCTAGCCAGCCCGGAACAGTACCTGTTGGCACTGAACACGGTCCAACAGCGCGAGGGAGAATCAGTGCAGGACTTCGCGGTAAGGTGCCGTGCGTTAGGGGAGAAGAGTAGACCAGAGCCGCAGAGGGCACTAGAGGCCGCCTTATCTAGACCAGCGTTAGAACGCCTACTCACGGCGGCGTTTATTCAGGGGTTATCCGGGGAGGCGGGGCACCTCCTCAAGTGTTTTCCACCTAAGGATTGGAGAGAGGCGGTGGAGAGGGCCACTCTAGTCGAACAGGCGCGACCCAAACCAGCGGGGAGGGCACAACCAGCGGTATTTGCGATGGAGAACCCGAAGCTGAATGCCCAGCCATCAAAGGAATTACCGAACCCTCGAACTAGATGTTACCGTTGCCGGCAAACAGGCCACCTGGCCAGAGAGTGTCGGAACCGCGGAGAGCCAGCTCGACAGACCTCGTCTTTTGGAAGGGGCAATTCCAGCCAGACCGATAGGGCATGTTATGTCTGTGGAGATAACAAACATTTTGCCGTGACTGTCCGAGGCGAGTGAGGGTAACCAAGGTATGTCAGTGCGGCGTAACGCCCGAACAAGAGAAACACCACCCAAACTCAGAGGGTTTCGCCCTTGCCCCGGAGGCGGAACAGGTTACGGAGACGGGGCCTCAATCCCTATACTAATTCCTCATGTTAGCAAATCCAGACCAAAGGGCTTATCGATAACCGTAGAATTGCCCGATGGTCGGCGGGAGCTACTAGTAGACACCAGGGCGGAGGTATCCATTTTGCGGCGCCCTGTCCCAGGGATTCCCATTCAAACATCAAAAATAAAACCTCGTGGGGTCACTGGCACCTTTATGGAGGTCACTGGAGAGCAAGTCATTACCTGCAAATTGGGGAGCTTGCAGGTCACGCACCCCTTTCTGATTGCGGGGGGTAGCCAGTAATATGGACGGCCTTATTGGCTGGGACCTTTTGGAGAAGCTTGGGGTAGTTGTCAATACCCGGAAACGATCCCTAACTGTAGATCCGGAATTACACGTGCGTTTTGTGGGAGAGAATGAAACCACACCAGACCACACCCAATGTTCCATCACAACGCCTGGGGACAGAGAAAGAATTAACCGCCAGGTCGAGCGGTCAGAGAAGATGAAAAACCCTCAAGGAAAACCCCGGCCGGAAGGGGCGCATGTACATAATAGGGAGAGGAAAGAGAGTAACTCTATCCAAGAGGGTGTAGTAGAACCCAGACAGAGAAGTTATCTCATCAAGGCTGATACCAAATGGGACGTTCCAGCCTATAGCGAGAGTATTATCACCGCCAGAGTGGATTCCGGGTGTACAGGGGAACTTCTTGTGGAACCAAGTGTGCAGCCACAACCGGGGCTACGGGTAGCGCGTAGCGTAAACCTCGTCGATGGCTCGAGCACTTGGGTTAGGGTGGTCAATCTCACGGCGGCTACTATCCATATTGATCGCGGGCAGAAGTTAGCTAAGGCTGCGAGCATAGAAGAGGGGACACCAATTGTGAGAGCCATGGAGACCATGAACACATCAAGCGGGAAGCTGTTCCCGCCTGAGGTGGAAGCCAAATTGCAACACCTTGATCAAAACCACCAGCGAATGATATGGGAGGTTCTGGCCAAACATAGCTCGGTGTTTGAGGAGCCGGACGGAAAGGGTTGCTCATTGCCTGTTCGCCATCGCATTGAGACCGGCGACGCTAGGCCGGTAGTCAAGCGTCCTTACAGAGTCCCACATTGCCACAAGGAAGTGATAGCAAACCACATCAAAGATATGCTAGAGCAGGGAGTTATCAAACCTTCCACGAGCCCATGGCAAGCCCCTGTAGTGCTCGTGCCGAAGAAATGCGAAGGAAGTGAACGGAAGTGGGGTTTTTGCACCGATTTTCGGGGTCTGAATGCCGTAACCAAGACGGATTCATACCCACTCCCCTTGATCACGGAGACTCTGGAGAACCTAGGCCCCTGTAAATTTTTCACCACCCTAGATTTGGCCAGCGGGTACCACCAAGTCCCCATTGCGCCGAAGGATCAGGAGAAAACCGCGTTTACAACGGAAGGCGGACATTACGAGTATAAGAGGTTGGCCTTTGGCTTGGTTAACGCCTCTGCGACCTTTCAGAGACTCATGGATCAACTCCTCGCAAAGATCAAGGGCACTGAGTGCTTAGTATATCTAGATGATGTCATCGTGTTTGGGGCTACAGCGGAAGAACACTGCCTAAGACTAGACCACGTCCTCTCACTGCTAGCAGAAGCCAACCTAAAGGTGCGGCTGTAAAAGTGCCGGTTCGCCTAGAGTGAGGTGCGGTATTTAGGACATATAGTCACCGGGGAAGGCGTAAAAACCGACCCAGAAAAGATCAGGGCAATTCGGGAGTACCCGATTCCATCGAATGTTAGGGAACTCCGGGGATTCTTAGGACTCGCCGGGTACTACCGCCGGTTCATCCCATCCTTTGCCGAGATCGCTAGCCCCTTAACAAGATTGGTACGAAAAGGGCTGCAATACGATTGGGGGCCGGCGCAGCAGCGAGCGTTTGAGCAGTTGAAGGGTGAACTCTGCTCTAGCTCCGTCCTGGCTTACCCCGATTTCAGTGAACCCTTCATCCTAGCCACCGACGCGTCGGGAACAGCCTTGGGAGCGGTGCTTTCCCAGATGAGAAACGGGTCCGAACGCCCCATCGCCTTCGCAAGTCGGCAACTAAATCAGGCCGAGCGGAACTACGCCACTACGGAGAGAGAACTTTTAGCAGTGGTTTGGGCGACCAAACTCTTTCGGTGCTATTTACTGGGGCGGAGATTCAAGCTGGTAACCGATCACAATTCCCTACGTTGGATGCTCAGCATGCAGGATCCATTCTCACGATTGACCCGTTGGGCCTTGCGGCTAGCTGAGTTCGAGTACGATGTAGAACATAAGCCAGGCCGAAGACACACGAATGCCGATGCCCTCAGTCGCGGTGTGGCTCTGGTTACTGAACCGGCTAACCCGACACCGGAGGAGCCTGAGAGTAGAGACCAACTTCCGGCGACCCCGCGCCAACCCTTACCGGATCGGCTGACAGTGGCGAGGGAACAGGTGGACGATCCGTGGTGCCAGGAGTTGAGGCGCAAATCTCCACCTGAGTTGCACCTGGACCCCGACGGGGTCATGTTCTGGAACACCAAACCCATGGGTAAGAGAGTGATAGCTGTCACTCAGTGCGGCTGTGTTGCAACATGGTCACGACGCCGTGTGGGCGGGGCATCCTGGGGCCGAGCGAACTATTGCCCGACTGCAAGGCCATTTCTATTGGCCCAGCTGCGTCAGGACGCAGTGGAGTACGTCAGACAGTGCACATCGTGTTTAGAAAGAAAGACCCCGGCCAATCTCCGAGTCCCATTGGGCGAGCCATATCAGGCCCGGCGCCCGTTTGAACAAGTCTCCATGGATATTGTGGGGCCTTTACCCTCTACCTCCGATGGGTATAAGTACATCCTCACCTTTATTGACCATCTCAGCAGGTTTGCGGAAGCCATCCCATTAAAGGAAATCACTGCGGAGGCGACGGCGCGAGCATTGGTGGAATCGATCATCCTGAGGTATGGTACCCCAAATAGATTATTAACCGATCAAGGGCGAAACTTTGTTTCAGATCTTTTTAAATCCGTGTGTCGATTTTTGGGTATACAAAAATTACAAACCACCGCCTATCATCCGGAGTGCAACGATATGGTGGAGCGTCTACACCGAACTCTAATGGACTCGATGTCGCACTTCGTGCAGAGGGATGGAAGAGATTGGGATAGTGGCTGCCCTATGTTGTTGCGGCGTACAGGTCCACTGCGTATTCGTCCACCTGGTTCACGCCCAACTATCTTATTTATGGTAGAGAGCTATCACTTCCCGCGGAGGAAGAGCTCCAAGCATGGCATCCGGTTTCGGAGGTAGAATATAATCTCCAGAAGTTGAGGGAGAGGATACGGGAGTCACAGAAGGAGGCTTTTCGCCGAGCTGCGTCGAGCCGTGAAAAAAGAACCCAGGTGCACGACAAGGGGAAAGTAATGCGAAAATTCATTGTGGGGGATCGTGTCTATCTGTACACCCCTATGGTCCCTGCCGGTCATTCTAAGAAATTTCATCGCCCCTGGTCAGGGCCATATATAGGCAGACAGGTTCATCCCCCTGTAAATTACGTCATCGAAAAGGGTCGAGGAGAGCTGGTCACGGTGCATGTAAACCGCTTAAAGCCCGCGTCTGGAAAGGAAAATCCCGGAACCCAAGAAGAAGAGGAAGGGGGAGACCAGCAGTTGCCCTCTTACGGAAATCAGGAGGCACTATTGGAAGAGGACCACTATTGGTGGCCTTCGTGGGTAGACGACGAACGGACCTCCCCAATGCCCAGGAGACGCCCCGAAACCCCTGCTAGGAACGTCGACCAAGAGCCGACGAGCGGGAGCTCGGAAGTAGCCGTAGGGGAAAAAGAGGAGACCATCAGTTTTTATAGGGAAGAGTCTCCCCCATTTGTCGACAACCCCAAAGACCCAACCTGGGCACCAGGTACCCCCGTCGCGATAGAACCACGTCAGCACCCTATGGTTCTGCGCCCGAGGCCGCGACGAGTAACAGTGGGTGAGCCGAACCCCCCTGTGCAAAGAGCCGAATCTCCGGAACTAACCGGGCGGAGGGAAGGCGGTTGTCCCAGTACGTGATCCTGCCCTACTAAATGAAATCAGATGAACGGGAAGCTGTGAATGGAGAGGGGGTTAACACCAGACAAAACCACATTCCTAACAGTCACACTGTTTCAGGAAGCGTGCTTGCGGCTCATTGGAGGCAGGGAATGGTATTCCTACCCAAGACGGAAGTATTACTCTCGGGCGACTATTGGCAGGTGGTGGTGGAACTAAATATTACCTGTATGGACCGGTCCATTTCTGAGTTGCGCCGGGTGACACTACGAGTCAAGCAGGAGCTAAAGGAGGCAGTCCACCAAACGCCGGAATGGAAGAGCGGGTTGGAGGAAGTAGATTGTATTCTGGAACTAGAAAATGAAATGACTGAAGTCAGTGCCGCCCTAATGGGGATGCTACCACATGCCCGCAGTAAACGGGGCCTCATAAATGCCGGGGGAAAGGTGCTGAAGGTATTGTTTGGTACGCCCGATTCGGAGGACTTAGAAAACATTCAGACCAGGCTGACGAGACTAGAGGGAATTAGCGCGGAGGTTTTGCACGTCGAAGAGGCCCACCTCTCGGTGACGCGACGATTAGGGCGACAGATGGAAACAACCAATCAACGATTGAATGAACTCGTGGGGAAAATCTACCAGAAAGTAGAAGATAGGAGACGAACACTAGAACGACTGGAAACACAGTACTCTGCCCTAGATAGCCTTGTACACCTATCCTTAAACATCTCCACTACCTTACGTCACTTAGAACTTACTGCATTGAAAGCCATATTGGACCTCCAAAATCTTCATAGAGACTTAATTGCCTAGGCCTCGGGAAAAGTTGGGTCCTCCTTGATCTCGCCAGTAGAATTGGGAAATATTTTGCGTAAGGCTAGGGATGCTTTGCCAGATGATGTGGAGTTGCTTTCAGGAGTTGGCCCAGCGGACATGTACATCTATTATGCACTGGCCGAAGCCCATGCCGTTTCCACTGCTGAACTCATCCGAGGGATGTTGAGATTTCCGCTGGCGAGTCGTAGACGACAAATGGAGTTATATCAAGTTCGACCGCTACCGGTCCAGGACCAAGCCACCGGCTTGTTTGTGGTCATCCAACCGGCGGCCGAATATCTTCTAGTTAGCCGGGACAGAGAGTACTACGCAGAAGTCGGACAGGACCAGCTAAGAGATTGCCGAGAAGGTGCCCTCTGGGTGTGTCCAATTCGTTTTCCGCTGACCCAGCGGTATGAGGCAACCTGTACAAGCAGCCTTTTTTACGAAGAACACTCAACCGTGCTAGAAAAATACCATCCTGCGGTGCTCACTACACCGCATGCACCGGTGTGGTATTGGGATGCCAGCAATGCATCCTGGATTTTTAGCTTGGCGAAACCCACTAAACTCATTTCCCAATGCTCAGAGCCTGCTGGGATGCAAGTAACCGAGAGGACCATAAGTGGAGTAGGACAAGTTGCAGCGTCCAAGGGCTGCACCCTCCTGGCTCAGAGGAGTATGCTATTGTCTAACAATCAGGAACGCCTGAGTGTAAATATCGAAAAGCGGATAGCCGTGTGGACTCCGCCGGGCCCTCTGATACGAGTGGGCAGGTTGATACCTGACCCTAAAGCGGCAATAAATCAAATAGTGGATGCCCTCACCTTGGGGGGAGACAGCAAGCTGGGAAATTTCGACGCCATGGAGGTGCCTCTAGAGGTACTTCAACAGCGTATACGGCAGGCGGAGTCATGGTCTCAGCAAGACAGCTGGACGGTGAGCCTTCTGGGAGGTGCTGGACTATTGCTACTATTGGTCGCCGGCGTAGCTCTTGCCTGGTGGAAGTATACCCAGCGAGGAAAGAGTCGCCCTGCAGCGGCGGAAGATCCTAGCCAACCGGAGAGCAGCCAAGGGAGGGAGCCTATCGAGATCCACCAGCTTGATGCTCGCGAGAGAGCGTACCTGGCAAGAGGTACCCGGGAGCCAGCTGCCCATCAGTGTAGGGGTTAATGAGAGTGTAGGGGGAGTGCTAGATAAGGTAAGAGAAGTTGGATCAAGACGAGATACCAACTTCTTTAATTCGGGGGGTGATTTGTAACCAAATAAATATAAAACGTAATATTTGAACGTAATTAAGTGTAGAATATAGATTTGAATTAAATGTAGAGTAGCAAAGGCCCTGTCAGAGATGTTACAGAGATTGCTGACTCGGGAATCCTCCCCTCTTTGGAGTGAATTCCTATTGTCATGAGATTACAATAACAACTCGAAGGAAGTCAGTCTGTGGTTGTGTGCAAAGAATGAAACCTGGCTTATGACTGTGTGCTTGGGCGTTAGGTGAGTCAGCTTCTCCATAGTATCTCTGGCAAGGCATGAGAATTTATTATTTAATAATTGAATTTATTATTTTTTGTTTGTTTTGGCATAGGATGATTAGTATTAACATTTTGGCTTAGAATTTGATTAGTAATTGTAACTTAAGTTTGATATTAGCTTGTAAGGTAATAGTATTAATTTTTAAAGGGTATTAGTTTTTTTAATAGTACTAAATTTTTGTAAGGTTCATTATTAAAAGTATAATTTGTAGAGACAACTTTCATTCAATAAGTACATTATTTTCTGAAACCAAGGCTTGTCTATATGAGTTCCCGTCAATCCCCTCCCAACACGCCCGCTTCGTTACAGATTCGAATCCGAAAAAGTCGCGAAAATTGGAAAAAGAAAAAAGTATCTTCAACAGATAACCAAAAGGAATATCAAATTTGAACACTCCGCTGATTTGCCACTTTTAAAGACAAAACAACACTTTTTTCGTGTTCATGTTTTGTATCTGCATGTATACCGTGGATTTGCTTTCTTTTAAATCAAAGAAATAAAGATCTTAAACTAATAATGACAAGTGATTTATCCACCAATTCGTCGAGAATTTCATTTCGCTGATTTGGTTGGCACTTATGATTTGGGTAGAATATGTCTAGCAGTGTTTGAAAAGCAAAAGAAGATAATCCTAGAAGAAAATAGTGGGGGATGATAAGATAAACTTTTATTCCTTCATTCTAGTTCTAATCACCCTCCTATCTTAAATATACTGTCTTTATTCTCTTCTTACACTTATTAGATACTTAAAAAATTGGAAATACTAACCCTATAGTTGAAAAATTGTTCCACTGTATTGTATGAAAATATGTCCTGTAAATTTCCTTGAAATACTAGCAAAATGAATATACAAATAATTGAATCCGCATAACCAAAAATATTTTGCAAATATAAATTCACCTCACTGGAATGATGTTTTAACAAATATTCATTATATACACCTCCCAGACATGAACAAAGAACCTGAAATTAATTTTATTTCAGACATTAAGTATCACTAAATAATTAATTTGGGGAAAATTTTCAGTTATACCTGCGCGACAAGTAACAAACTGCCCAAAGAAAAAGAAACACCTAATTGTTTGTTCATATAAGGCTCTTCCGAAACGCCTGCCACTTGCGTATCTGATACAGGTACATCTCCAAAATTTATTTGTTTTATCATGCAGCCAAATGTAAGCATTATTAATGATATCCACTGTTTTGCACTTAATTCTTTCTTGAAAATAAGCTATAAAACAAAAAAAATTAATGAAATTATGGAAGATTCTACTCGACCGTTCTTAAATGATGGATAAGGATTGTGAGATTCGGTCTTTTTTTAAAAATAATTTTAAAACATTCTTTTCTTGAAATAATGAAATTATTATTTTGAAGAAACCTTCGCGACTTTCTTTTACGAAATTCAGAAAAGTCTAAGACAAATTATATTCTAAACTCAGAATTTTGACATCATTTTTAATTCTCATTAACAACATTTTGATGATGAAACCAGGCGATTAGACTATAGATAGACTGATGCTCTGAAGAATCTGTTTCAGATAAAAGATATGAATAAGATATATAAGAGGAACTATATGGACGAACCTCTTTTCGTTGTTTGTGACTCTTTCGTGCCAAACTTTGTCAAATGCCTTGGAACCTCCTCAAATGAAGCTCCGATAAATTCATTCTTTTGCGGCTATAATTTCAGCATTAAACAACTCTTTAATTAACAATCTTTCGAAATTATCTGTTCAAAGTGTTCCTTTAGGTCGAATTGATGACCTGGTGGAAGAAGTACTGTCTTTACTGTGTTTTCAGTTGTTAATTGATTCTTTTGTGAATGTTTATCTTTATTTCAAATCAAGAGTAAGCTTTTGGCTTTTATAGAGACGTCACTTATTTCAGTTTCTAAGTTTGGGAATTATTTTTAACAAGAATATAAGGAAATAGAGTTGTTGGTAAGTTCTTCACTGTTTCAATAATTATTAAGTCGTCTCTAGAGAATGGTTAGAGGCTAAAAAAGCTTAGGGCTCAGGAGCCTTCTCAGAGCACTACCGGCTTCTGGGTAGGATCTCTCGTTACAGAATCAAGCACTGCCTATTATCGCATACTGAGCTGCAGAGGCTCCTACGGCGAGTAAAACTAAGAGCACTACTACTATACTGAACTAAAATAATAAATATGACTTACTTGAAAAACAACACCCGTAGCTACTACTCTCAATTGTAGTACCATATAATAAGTAGTTGGATCGAACGTAGATAAATTGATATAAGTCAAATTGTTATAAATACAATATAAACTTGCTGGAACAAAGTACAAGGCAGCAACTAAAATACAAAATTTTAGGATCAGTTGAAAATGAAATGTTCGAATAGATAAAAATCTTTATAAAAATAAATTAAATAAAAAATACCTTTAATGTTATTTCTGGTTTCCACTATAAGAGAGCAAAAGCTGTGACTGGAAATGTAAATGTTAGCTATCAATAAGATAAAAGTATTTTATAATCTCTCAATCCATTAGATTCTTTTATGGATATTGCACTGCGACCTGAGATCTATTGTGCCCCCGGAGCCTTCTCAGTGTAATCCCGGGCTCTGAGCAGTGTTATCTAGTTAGAGACAACACTGTCCCTCACCGGACAAGTGTGCTGTAGGGGCTCCTAGGAAGAGAAAATCTAAGGGCAGCAGTGCTGGACCCAAACCCGGGACTTCCGCGTGTGAATCCAGCAAGCTACAACTGAGCTAATCCCTTCCCTTCTCAATTCATGATAACATTGCAATTTGACTTACCAAAACGAATAAATTAATGCACACACTGTAAGTTTAATTACTTCGGTACAAAGTACTGCTAAAGTAGTATTGTAGTTATACTTATTATCAGTATCTTGTGATGCTGTCACTAACCACCCTAAAATCAACAGTAAAATTAACTAAACAAACAAAATATATATGTATATTCGATCACAAAATGTTGCGAATCCTTATAAACATATAATTAGTCTAATGATTTTTCTTGGAATTATCATTTTTCACTAGGTTCTGATTTTAAATATGATTATAAACATTGCCATTCGCAGATAATGAACGAAACAAAGAAATGAAGTAAAATAAACTGACCTTGATTTACAAAAAGTGTTATATATAAAATGAAAATAATAAAACTCCATTTCGTTGGAAATATATCATGAAAGTTCATGAAATTGCAAGACATTTTCACATTTGTTTTGATGGAGAAGTAATGTTCCTTTGTATAAACTGCATTATTTAACAATTGGGAACATAAATTTTTCGAAAATAATTATCGTAAAATATACTAAAGAAGACAAAAGACATTGTAATGTTATTTCAAGATAAATGCTATTCTTATCTCATTTTTACGGAAACTATTAAGCATTAGAACTTAACAATAGATTTAGATATGCTCTATCTATATGACTGATAAGGAGTAAAAAAAAAAAATAGGCAGCAAACCAACCAGAAACTTCTGAAATGATAAAGAGGTTTCAGAAGGTTTACTAATGAAACGAAGTGATTCGTATAAAATCGGTTAGTCATAATATTAATATCGATATATTTAATGCCTCTCTGTCGATGTTAAAGGTCACAATAGAGCATTGATAGCTGTTATATTTGATTCTTCAATATTCATTGGTCAGCTTTGTAAGGAAAGTGGGGTAAGGTTTGAATTGTAATATGTTGGAACTTGGACTTGGACCTATAATGTCAAAAATTGTAAAATATAAGTGTGATATAATTTCCTAAATGGCTTATGCTTTCATGTTAACTGTCAATAAGCATGTTCAAACTATCTTAAACGAAAACAACGTGGAATTAAGGTAAGAATAATTAAAATAAAAATTTAATGAATATAAAGTTTTTTAATTTTTTTCTTTACTTAAGGTTGAATTTGATTTAGACGAGATGCAGGACCTGGTGTTTGGGTATCTGCCCTTCTTCCACTAGCAGTAATTATTGGTCAGATTAAATATGCTACTAGTTACAAGTATAAAACAGCGGCCTCCATAAGCTGTGGTCTTCTTCTGCAAAGTGCTGCATTTGTTATTCGGACTTATTATTTCCAACCTTTAAAAGGCTATGATATAATTACATCATGCTTTGTCACATACTTACTCCTTTATTATTTTTCTTCAGAAGGTAAGATGCGTTTGGTTTCAATTGAGTAAAAAAGGATTTTATTTGCCAATTCTTTGTTAAGTCAAAAAACTTTTGGCTAGTGCTTTATGTTCTAGCATTTTGTGCCTTGTCCTATTGACATTTTTTAAATTCTCACTAATCCTTTTTTCAGGTATATTAATAAGCGCACTGTATGCATGCCTGTGCATGTTTACTTATCAAAAAATATCTTTACCATTGATGAAATTATGCCCATCTAGCTTTACATATGGTGAAGCAACATTAGTATGCCAAAGTTTTATATTATTTTTAGTTACTTTTCTTGTAAGGAATGAACAAAATTCGGAGACATGCATGGATACTGGAACCACTATAATACAGGTAAATAATTTTCGTAAACTTCTTAAAGTAGATAGATTAGCGAATTATATCAAGAAAAGTTACTGTAATTTAAGCAGGGTAAATATAGGGCAGTTGATAAGGTTTATGCACTGTTTGCTGAAACTTTGGTTTTTCAATCCATTTGCCATGGACAAGTACAGAATCTTCCTTAAATTTTGTAAAGAGTTGGTGGATCACAAATTATCCTCAGTAAATCCCAGAATGTGATTTTTTTTCCGGAGTCCTATGAATCCAAGAGTTTCTTTCAATCTCCTATATAATTTTCTTTTTCCTTTCTTATCACCGGTGTTCCTCAAGTCTCCTCCTTTCCGGCTACTGTTTCTTTTATATTTATATAATTAACCAGGCCTCATTCAACAGTCTTACTATCAGGACGACATCAAAATTTACTTATCGCTTCCTCTAACCGACCAGTAGGCTGCCTTTTAAATCTAAGAGAACCACAACAGAATCAAGAACTCTATACTTACAATAATTTGAAATTAAATGCTTTCAACACCAAGGCCATCGTAATAGATGCCAAACCCTTAATTCCTTCGTTCCACATTTTCTTAACTATTTTTCGGTGATCTTGTATAGTTGCAGCTATGTTGGTTGGTTTTGTTGAAATGAAAACATATACTCACACGGCACCTTTAAACAATTTATATTTTACTACTGAGCATATTAAAATTTACTCTTACTTTTACTTTTTGAGTGAAAAGAGAAAATGAGATCTTAGAGTGTTTGGATGTTGGTGATACAGACTGTAGACGTGTGTCGCTTGAAGAATAGCGTGAGAACTCTGGCTTGTTGATTCAGTTAACTAGTTTGACTAGATGATGAGAACTGTTACCTTTAAAAGGGCTTTTGGTATAGAGCTGAATAATTTTTTTTTTTTTAATTTAAGGCGCTTTAACATCTATGGTCATTAGCGCCCGGAGCCTTCTAATGCATGCCGGCCTCCGGGCAGTGTTCTCTCGCTACAGACAACACTGTCCATCACCGGACAGTGAGCTGTAGTGGCTCCTAGGAAGAAAAAAATCTAAGGTTAGCACTGGACTCGAACCCGGGATCTCCGCGTGGGAGTCCAACGAGCTAACCACTTAGCTAATCCCTCCCCTTGAATAAAATTTAGTTGACTGGTTTTAAACCAGGGGCTCTTAACGTTTTTGGCAATTAGTCCCCCTTTAAATCATAGGTCATTAGCGCCCACTGATTTGGAATTTGTTACTAAAAAAGTATAGTGCGCAGCGACTAATATTTATAGTAGATTTATATTATTGATGTATTAATTTATAGTAGGTTTATATATATATATATATATCTCCGTGTGATGATGAAATATTTAGTAAGAAGCAAGCTAAATTTACAGACTTAAGAATAATCAACTTGAAAATTATATTAAGCCATTTAGGATTTGGAATTTTCAATTTAAATTTTAATAACATTAATTTTCCCTTTCAGCTCGGAGTGTTAAGTTTGATGGGATTAGTCTCATTATCTTACTACTATGATCTCAAAAAAAAGCCAGTGGAATTCTATAGCCTCGTGGGTTTTGCTTTTGTTTTTATGGTATTATCTCTTCATTTTTTAATGGGAGAAAACCCTCTTCTTTGGATTTTCCATCTTGTTACTGAAGATACTTTAACCGTATGTAAATACCAATTTAGTTGTTTTATTTATTTCTTTATACATATGTATATATTATCTCATTCTTTAAATGTATTTCAACCACAGTTTTTCCCTGATCTAACCCATTTGAATCTTTTAACTTATGTTGGGGCATTTTCGATTCAAATCATATGCAATAGACGTATTCGCGTCTCATATAATAAACAGAAGTAAAAAAGAAGCTGACAATGACTATCAGAAACATCAGTAATAATAATAAATGCCTGATTAAATATTTAAAGAATCTAGTTTAGAAATGGAGTTAGGTGTTTTAGTAATGTCATATAAAATACATATATATATATACACACATATATGTATTTTGTTTTTTATTTATTTATTTTATTTTCTGTCTGAGTACATAATTGTAATATAAAAGGCACGTCTATCATAACAAAAACAATAACAGCTACCTGCCAATAAAATTAGTATAACGGACTTTACACTATATATTAAAACTTTCAGTCTTATTTGAAATGTTCATCACTCTACTCTGCATTCATAAATTCTTTTATGTCATAAAAACAATTCTTTATCAAGAAACGGATGATGGTTTGTTTGAAGTTATTCTCACTTAACCGTCTTACACCTAAGAGTATTTTATTAAATACTCTCACCGACATGACACTGGAAAATTGATCAGACATCACTAGTCGTTTGTAAGGTATACATAGATTATTTTTATTGCGTACATTGTGATTATGCTTATCACCTCTAGTTTCAATTAAAGGCTTTTTTTTTTTATTCAGTGCTTGTTTTAAAATGAATACTGAGGGTAGCGTCATTATATTTAATTCTTTGAACTATGTATTATAAATTGAAGTATGCAATATGTATTATATATATTATATTATATATATGATCTTTAAGGTTTCCGCGGCAATTTTCATGAAAAACCCTTGAGTTTCCAGGTATAGTTTTTAAGGTTTTGGAATTTTCTTGAAAATGTCTATAAATATTTCCTTTATTATATGATATTAATTTGTACTTAATATAATTGTGGTCCCTTAGTTTCTAGATATTTTCATTTTTTGTCTGTAATTTTTTCAAATCAATATCTTTAACGTCATAATTTTATTCATTTTAGACAGATTTTATTAATTTATTTATGATACAAGTTTGTTTTTCATTTTCAGATAAAACTTATGGCATTTTGGTTATTGTGCAGTGCTGTTGCAGTTACCGCTGTATATAGTCAAATTAGAAATGATGAAAAAGCGTCAACAGCAGTTCGCAAAATTTTCCATCTGTTAGCGTTATTAGTATTTGTTACTGGAATAATTCTTAAGCCTTGTTTGTTATATGTGGCCAGTGGCGTTGTATTCGCAATATTTATATTTCTGGATGTAAGTTCATTATTCATTTTCAGATTTTTAACTTCATTTAGGACTTACCACTCTGGGGAATTGTTAATTGTTCATGTCTGAATAAACATTAAGCCGACGAGATCGATGGACCTAAGATGTCAATAAAGCTTCGTTGATTAAACTAGTTATGTATATTATACACAAATTCAGAAATTTTCAGGCCAGCCTTCCTTGCGTCAAAATTTACGAATATGGACGCCATTAATGTAATTAAATAATGAAATACACCGATAATGATCAGTACAGACTATAGGTACTTGTCGCCCCAACACCGTTATGTTTATATTAGGGACAAAAGAGTAAGAAATGTTGTTAAAGAAAATGCCAGTTTGTATAATATAATTGTATTAATAACAGCAATAGCAAGTCGTATGAGTGTTTCACTCTTGATTTTTTAGAATTTTATTGTTTTTACAAAACAGGAACGTTTTATCTTAATAAGGACTATTGAAATTATATTTTTGAGTGAACAGTATTAATTAACCATTAATGGGTTAATTAATAGTTGTTATGGTTGTGGTTGTGCTTTATAGTTATATATATTAACATCAAGTTTAAACCTAATGGTCATAACATCTAACGTTTGTATGTAGTATTTAGCAGTACGTAATCATTTACTTGCAGTGATATCAGTGAATGATACGAAGTATTACCACTAACACAAAAATGCCACAGCATAAATGTTAGATATGATAATTTATATTATTATAATTAGATTTAAACTAATGTTAATATAAAACTATAGAAAAGTGTTTAATAAATTAAAAAAAACAGATAAGAATTAGTAAGTATAAGTATATACCAATTTTAAATCATTAATAATAATTTAAAACTATTTACTAAAAAATATAATTCCAGTAGAAAAAGAAAACGTACTCATTAGGACGAAATGTTTTTGTGTAAAAACAAAATCAAATTTGTGATTACTTCATGCCTCGTGATCAAAATATAACCAGATTCATTATATATTGGTTTATAACTTATTTATGAAAGTGGGTGGTTATTGTGAATTGAAAAAGCTCATTAATTGTATTACACAGGGTGAACACATGGCTAACACTCCTCCAAAGCAGATACCAACATTAATATTTCCTTATGCTTTCCTCAACGACATGATTGTAAAGTACAAAACAGAACCAACATGTTATTAGGAAACCATATTAGCAAAGTGAAAACAGAAGGTTTTCTGGTAAGTGATACTAATGAAGGAGATTGTTAGGAGGAGTACGCCATGTTGGACTCTGTATAACTCATAAACCAAATTTTCAAAAAAGAAATAATCTTTATTCTAAGCTGAGCATTTTTATTTCTCAAAGGCACTTATCAGCAACCTTCTAAAATTAAAAGGACAATTTATTAAATTTTTGAAATTTAGTGTCGGCGTGAGATACTTTTATATGCCTAGATGTAGTATTATCTTTAAAATTTTATTTTCCAATGTTTATTTAAAATTCTTATTTTTAAAAGAAACTTTCTGAATTAGAATGTGAGAATTGCAGTAAGAAAAAAGATATGGGGGAATGAGTCAAACACTAGATTTGTTAAATTACTTTTTTGAAAGTCTATTTAATAAAATACTTCACTTCTTCCGCAGTTATATTAGGAACAGTAGTTGGGGACCCACGTTCTAAAACTATCAGGTTACTTTCTTAAATATTTATTTTTTGCCTGCTCTTGCCTCGAATTTAGTAGTTTGATTAGTTCTTACTATATTTATGGAATATAGATGTGTTTATCATTGTTTTTGATTTAATAGCTTCTTGGGAAAAATTTATTCTAGTACAAGGAGTTACTGTCAGTCGTTAGATTAGGTCTTCCATTAAAACTACATTAAGGCCTTATGGATCACTGGGCAAGGATAGGTAACTACCTTTATTAAGGGATACTGCTTGCCTTCAGGAAGAACCTTTTAATTAAAAGAATAATGTTTATACGCTTATGGTCTCGCCCTCAGCTAAAGATATATGAATCTGGGCTTTTATCTGTCGTAGCATACTTATTTTTACATGTTCTGACCGGTTTCGGATTCTTATATACCGTCAGTATATTGTTATCAATTTCAACTTTTCTGTCACGCTTCACACTGATTGAAATCAACTCTCTATACGAACTTGATAGCAATTCTCGGACGATGGAAGAGAATCCGTAACCGGTCAGAAACTACAAACGAAGCATGCTATGAGGGATAAAACGAAGTTGTTATCCAGCAGGTACCAACGTATTCAATACATAATCTTTTGGGCCTCTTTGCGCTCTTGGAATGGTCGCTCTTGTAACCGTCATTAATAGGCGTAAATTTATCTCTCTTGAATAGGGAGAAACCTGAATAATGTTCGTTTATTCAGGAACTGTTAATCAACCTTCTAAGCCTTATAAGGTGGCGTGCTGCAATGGTGAGGCCAAGAGGCCAATTCCTGAAGCGCTAATCTGGCATACTACCTATTCTGCCAATTAAATTGTATTATCAGTTCACTCTGTTTCCATGAGCAGAATAACTTCTTATTTATTAATTTCTAATTTCTTTTCCATATTCTGATTACCAATTTCTGAAAAGTTCTTCATTAATAGATGGTAATTTATAAACTATTAATTGGTGAGCATCGGTCAAGAAAAAACATTCAATTATGCCAACGTTTCGACAGAGTTTCTTGCCTTTATCAAGGGTTTATTATATAGAAAGTCGCGGAGACTTTCTATGTATTAAAGCCTATAAAGACAGGAAACTCTGTCGAAACGTTGGCGTAATTGAATGTTTTTTCTTGACCGATCCTCACCAAATTTCTTCATTACAAAATTCATCAGCAGTCAACAAATTCTTTTATATAAACTATTAATGCTATCTCATTTTTTCAGACGGTTCGTATCTTAGAAATGCCTCCATTAGGAACGTTTTTGCAAAATGGTTTTATGAAATTTGCTGATGAAAAAGATGAAGGTCCTATTGCACTTACTCCAGTTTATCTTTTGGTTGGATGTGCTTTACCACTTTGGTTATATCCGGCTGCGAATATTTCAGAAACTGATATTCTTCCACTTATTTCTGGCTTATTGTCTGTCGGTGTGGGGGACTCAGCAGCCAGTATTTGTGGTTCATTAGTTGGCAAGAATAAGTGGCCAGGTAAGCAAGAAGTGAAGGAACAGTAATTTTTTAATTTAGGATTTAGTTTGAGGATTGATCCATAGCAATTGCGGTTCCACTAGACTGAATCATAGCTTCTAAATTAATTTTTTTAATATTTTTAAAAAACACGTTATATTTTAAATGTTTATTATTCTTACACTAATTATATAAGCATATAAGCTTATAGTGGCAATAAACATAGAGTTTCCAATTGCCTAATGGATATATGAATTACTATTTCATAAAAATTTAGCTATCTCAGTAATATAGAAAAACAAACTGGACATGCGTATTACTATGGCTTTCTTGTCATACCTAGGAATTACCTAGTAATCCTTCTTTCTTTTTAAGGTTCTAAAAAGACTAAAGAGGGAACCGCGGCTTGTTTTCTTAGTCAGCTGTTTCTCGTAATTGCATTAATTCAGTTTGGTATGTATTACTTTGGTCTTATTTATGTAGTTTAAGTTTCGTGAACTGTTTTCAAAAATTTAATTAAAAAAAAATTACAGTTTGGCCTCAGATTTTTAAATTCACTAGATCAGCACTTTTGCTTAGTAGTGCAATAAAACAGGCTAAATTCTTTTTTATTTTGTTTCTTTCTCTCTTAGTTTCTTATTCTTGTAATAAGAGGAAGTATTGCGATGATGTAAATTTTCTTAATTGAGTTTTCATTTATGTTTTGGAGTTCACAAGTTTGAACAACTAGTTTGCAGCATATGATCTCTTTTACTTTCTCTCCCATTCTTTCTTCTTTCTGAAAGGTTTTTATTTATAAAGTTAGTTTTCAAACTTTAAAGAAAATCGTTGCATATGTTTTCTGTAAAATTCTATAATTGTGCTGAGGAAAAGGTGAGAATGGTCCATAAAAATAAAGAGATTCCCATCTTTACGGACAGCCAGGCTGCCTGAAGGCCCTTGTTGTCTTCAGAATCATATCTTCTCTAGTTATGAAGTATAGAGAATCCCTGACGCAACTTTCCCGACTCAGTAAAGTTGGTTGGAATGGGAGCCTGGACATGTGGGGATTAGAGCAATGAAACAGCCGACCCTCTGGCCAGAAATGGGGCGAATACTCCGTTCTATAGTCTAGAACCTATCCTAGGGATAACCAAAGGGACAGTATGCGCATCTTTCAAAGACTGGCCCCAGAAGGAGCGCGACAGAATCTGGAATCTAAGTCCAGGAGCCAAACACAGCAAGATGATGGTGTCGAAGCCGTTTAAGTATAGAACCAAAGAGACCCTCTGCTTAGGGGGGAACCAGATTAATATGTGATAGGCCTTTTCATGGGGCACGGCCAGTTCAAAAAACATCTACTCGAGGTGGGCATAATTAGCTCAGAAACTTTGTGTAGGACTATGTCAGGAGGAGGAGGAAACAGCCTCACACCTAGTGATCGATTGCGTTGCAATCGGTAGATTGTGCTATGAGATCTTTGGCACAAGTTTTAGTAAGCAAAATAAGCTACCCTCTGAAAGCTTTTTAAAATCACTTTTCAGAAAAATGGAATATTGTGAAATTAGTATGTCACGTTTAAAAAATATCGTTGGAGATGTTTAAAAAAAAGAAAATCTGTAAAGTCGCTTCTCTGATGGACGGATAGTACCTTCATATCAGATTCTATGGTGGATCCTATAGAGAATATCAGGTTTTATTTTCCTTAGATTCTGTGATTTTTAGTTTGGCTATCCATGCATAAACACACACTCGGAGCGCAAAGCTTAGATGTTTGCAGTACAGTGGATTCGTTTCCTGGTCTTGGATTTTATTTGATGTATTAATATGAGTAATATACAGTCACCGGCTATCCGCCGGCCTCCGTGACATCTAATCGGTAGTAGGACCGATAAGGTCCGACTGAAAAAAAAATTAGGCATACAGACAGACATACATATTGCACACCCAATTTGTCGAAAAATATTTCTTCGTAGAGCTATAAAATATGTATTAGCGGTAAAGGAATTATCGGAAATTTGATATATCGAAATAAGACATCTTACAGGCTATTAGAGGAAGAAATAAATAACTAATTTCAAAAAAATATTGTGATGGCCACAATTTTTTTTGCAAAAAATTTCATTGCAAAAAATTTGGATTATTTACTAACAAGAATTCATAAACTTTGATTACAAAAAAAAAAAAAAAATAGAGATCCTAAAAATTTATTTATCTATTTCGTCATAAATCTTCTCAGAAGCCATGAATTTCAGGATCATCTGCAATTAAAATACTTCACTTTCAAAACATTTGCTGGTTGTCGTTTTTATATTGATTTAATAATAATAATTAATAAATATTATTGAATATGTGGATGGGTCCGCATTGCTGGATAACATCTGGTATTTTATCCGTCGTAGCATGCGTATTCCTGACCGGTTTCGGATTTTCATCCATTGTTAGAGAAAATTCTGTATAAGATTATGTTACTATGTGTGTGTGTTTAATGACAAGATGAAATTATTAGAAATCATGATTAGACATTAGAAATAGGAAAGGATTTTGAGTTTCGGTCTTTTTTTAACCAAAAATAAAAGAACTTAAATTTTTGCCAACGTTTCGACAAATATATTGTCTTTTTCAAGGCCTACAACATATAAATACAATAGGTTATTTTTTGAAAGTCAAAATCAAAAACAAAAAACAAAAAACAAAAAAAAAAACAAAGTAATAATAATTAAAATTATGGATTAATTTATAAAACATTTTTTTTGGTTTACTTACATAAAAAATAAAAAATATAAAAACTAATAAAAAATCTTTAAAACATATCCAACTTGAAAACTTATGTAAAATTTAGAACTAAAAAGTTGAGAACACCTCAACAACACAGAGAAAAGTGAAAAAATAAACCATAGTGAAAGGCAGGCAGGTATATTTATAACGGGATTAGTGGAGAAAGGGGTCTATTTGGAAAAACAAGGCCAGGGATTAAGAAATCAGGTTATGATAAATTAAAGAGAGACCGTTGGTATCTGTCCTATAATTAATAGAATTTTTCTCTTTTTTTATATTAAGCATTTCTAAAAAATTAAGTTTTTTCCTATTATGTTCAGTTGCCAAAATAATGGTGTTAGAAAAGTCAAAATCGTGTCTTTTTTCAGTATGGTGTTTAGTGAGTGCTGTTATGTTATCAGAGTTAGGTTTGTTTTTTCTACATCATAGACGTGTTGGTATAACCTGTTCTTTAAATATTGTTTCGTTTGTCCAATATACGTGGCTGTACATTGCCGGCAATTTATTTTGTAAATAATATTTGATTGTAATTCAGTCGGCGTAGGGTCTTTTAATCTAGTGAAAAGTTTGTGTATTGTATTCGTTGTTTTATGTGCTAGGATAATGTTATATGGTCTGAGGACTTTGGATATTTTTTCTGATAGGTTTCTTATATAAGGAAAGGAGATATATTTCGGAATAGATGTGGAATTAGGATTCAAGGAGGAAAACAATTCAAAAGGAATTTTGGTAATATTGCTTATCAAGTGATAAGCTATCACTTGATAAGCAATATTACCAAAATTCCTTTTGAATTGTTTTCCTCCTTACTCCTTCACTGTTGTAACTCTGGCTATTTTACTTATGATAATAAATTTTATAAACAGATTTTTGGCCCGGCCATGGGTAGCAGTTTAGGACCCATATAGCAGACATTTTTATGACTGAATTAATTGAAATTTCCTTGAAAAAACTTCCTTTTAAAGTTCCCTTTTTCTTTAAATATGTTGATGACTGTCTTACTGCTATTCCCTTACAATACATAGATGCAGTTCTTGAAACCTTCAACTCCTTTCACCAGCGCCTTAAATTCAATCATGAAATTGAAACTAATGAACAGATCCATTTTCTTGATTTAACAATCCTGCGCCACCACAATTCTTTAATTACAGATTGGTATGTTAAACCTATTAGATCTGACCGGTATTTACATTTTAATTCCTATCATCCTTATTCCCAAAAAATCAATTTCCTCAAAGCTTTCACAAAACGTGTCCTCACCCTTAGCCACTCTAAATTTCACGAAAAAAACCTAAATATCCTATCCAAACTTTTTCAGAATAATGGTTATCCGAAATCTCTATGTAAACAAATTTTTGAATTGCCTCATAATAATAGCATTTTGCCCCGTAATTCGGATAATAACCAAATCTCATCCTTGAATCCTAATTCCACATCCATTCCGAAATATATCTCCTTTCCTTATTATATAAAGAAGGAGATATATTTTTTCTAATAGAAACCTATCAGAAAAAATATCCAAAGTCCTCAGACCATATAACATTATCCTAGCACATAAAACAACGAATACAATACACAAACTTTTCACTAGATTAAAACGCCGACTGAACTACAATCAAATATTATTTACAAAATAAATTGCCGGCAATGTACAGCCACGTATATTGGACAAACGAAACAATATTTAAAGAACAGGTTATACCAACACGACTATGATGTAGAAAAAACAAACCTAACTCTGATAACATAACAGCACTCACTAAACACCATACTGAAAAAAGACACGATTTTGACTTTTCTAACACCATTATTTTGGCAACTGAACATAATAGGAAAAAACTTAATTTTTTAGAAATGCTTTATATAAAAAAAGAGAAAAATTCTATTAATTATAAGACAGATACCAACGGTCTCTCTTTAATTTATCATAACCTGATTTCTTAATCCCTGACCTTGTTTTTCCAAATAGACCCCTTTCTCCTCTAGTCCCGTTATAAATATACCTGCCTGCCTTTCACTATGGTTTATTTTTTCACTTTTCTCTGTGTTGTTGAGGTGTTCTCAACTTTTTAGTTCTAAATTTTACATAAGTTTTCAAGTTGGATATGTTTTAAAGATTTTTTATTAGTTTTTATATTTTTTATTTTTTATGTAAGTAAACCAAAAAAATGTTGTATAAATTAATCCATAATTTTAATTATTATTACTTTCTGTTTTTTTGTTTTTGTTTTTGATTTTGACTTTCATAAAATAACCTATTGTATTTATATGTTGTAGGCCTTGAAAAAGACAATATATTTGTCGAAACGTTGGCAAAAATTTAAGTTCTTTTATTTTTGGTTAAAAAAAGACCGAAACTCAAAATCCTTTCCTTCATACAAGTTAACAGTCGAAAAGAATCTTCCATCATTAGAAATAGTTTATACACTATTTTCTGATGTCTAATCATAATTTATAATAATTTAATTTTGTCATTAAACGCACACACATAGTGACATAACCTCCCGCACATATATACAACCAATAAACCAACAAGTGTGAGTGTTACAGGAACATTACGTTGAAGTGAACTCTCTACACGAACTTGTGAATTTGCTCTGACAACGGATGAAAGTCTGAAACCGGTCAGGAACAAATGCAACATGCATGCTACGACGGATACCAGATAATAAGTGTTATTTGTGATGATAATTGTACTTTAATTTACAGGTTACATACCACGCACAAATTTGTTAAGACCAACTTTTGCCATAGCAGTTTGCTCTTTTGTTGAGGCTATAACAGATCAAGTGGATAATATTGTACTGCCACTCTTAATGTACATAATGGTATTATAACTGATATGTACATTCAAATTAGAAGAGTGCACATAACCAAAAGTGTCATATATGATGCTTTCGTGAAAATAACTTTGTGGTTCAGGTAGTATAGCTACAATTTTATTATTTCTAGCGGTTTATTAATATATGAATTTTACTATGTAAAGTTGACTGATTAGGTAGAAGGTATTTTTTTAATTAAAGGTAATAATTAGGGTAATTTTGGAAACTTACAAGACTTATTCGTTCATTATTTATTCATAAATATCTAATAAAAACAACTTATTCCCTTAAAATAAATATTTCGATCATTGAAGATTACACAGGGAGAAAACTTTTTTGTTTTACTTTTAATTCTTCTAATTAATGCAAGATAGACAGTATGCGAGCAATAACTTAACATAGACTATTATCTAACATCAGATCATAGCTCTCGCTTCGATATGATCTGTCCGGGTTTGATTCCATTGAGGGCTTCATTAAATTTATATGAATTTTCCAGTTTAGTGTATATCTGTTAGTGAAATTAAAATCGGATATATGTGTCGTTTATTTATGATAGAGGGGCTCTGTAATAGTGAGTTTACGGGAAATATAGTGGGTTCATTTGTACCCTAAATGCAGTTTACCTTCTGATGGAAACTTTGCTATCAGTACAGGTAAGGTTTTTTTTTATTTTTTTAGCGGGGGGGGGGGGCAACGCACTGCGACCTTGATCAGGTCTATTGTGCTATGCCCCCTGGGTGCCACAGGCCTGCCCATAGCACCCGAACGGATGCCCAGTTGAACATCCGTTCTACAATACCTCCATCAGGTTAAGATCCCTGAGGAATCCTAATACCCTGACGGGCTCTAGAGAGGGTATGTCCCCCTCCTCCACCTGGTAGCTGCCCAGGTTCCTGAACCTTCTCTGAGTGGCAGCCTCGCAGTCTGTTAGGAGATGTATTGGAGTTTCCTCCAACTCCCCACAGAATCTGCATGAGCTGTCACTTTCCAAGCCCAGCTTCACCAGGTGTCCTCTAAGTCGGCAATGCCCCGTGAGGAAACCCGTAAGTACGCGGAGCTTGTTCTTACTCAATCCAATGCAGGCCTCCGACCTCCGTTGGTTATAATTTCCCAAGCAGATCTTGGCCTGCCGCAACCCGGGGAGGGAGTACCAGAGTTGAGATCTCTTCGTCTCCTCCTCCTTCCTAAGTTCCTCCAACAGAAACTGGTCGCTAATCCCACAAAAAGGTTCCGGCCCCAGAAGTGGGGTCATAGCGCCTATCTTGGCCAGGGCGTCGGCCATCTCATTCCCTTCAATGCCAACATGCCCCGGCACCCACCAGAGTGCAACTTTGTTCCTGCTGCCCAGCTCATTAAGTTTATCTAGGCATTCCCAAACCATTTTAGAGTTAATAACTGGTGCACCCAGAGCTCTGATGGCTGCTTGGCTATCGGAAAGGATTACAATCTCCCGATTCCTATATCCCCTATCGAGGTTAAATTGAACGCATCTTCCAATAGCGTATATCTCCGCCTGAAAGATGCTGGGAAATTTACCCATGGGTTCCGAGTGCTTGATCCTTGGACCAACCACCCCTGCCCCAGTCCCCTCGAGGGTCTTCGACCCATCAGTATACCATTTAATGGCATGTTCCTTGATGCCCAACAGAGCGGATCCCTCGCTCCACTCACTCTTGGACCCTAGCTTCGACGAAAAATCAGGTAAGGGATTAATATCTATCTTTGGAATTTTCAGTGAAATAATAAATCTGAGTAATTGAACTTCAGAAACGTCTATACTAGAAAGTGCCTTTCGCAAAGATATTCGGTTAACACCAGTATTAGGCTTGTGTCAAAATCACATTTTACACATTAATTGTTATTTTGTTTTCTTCTTTTTAGAATACATTTTGAAGTTTCATTTAGGTGTTAGGATGTCGGATATAATTTTTGGATTAATTATTATAAAAAAAAAAAAAATTTGTGTGTGAAAAAAAGTGGTCATAGACGCCCAGAGCCTTCTCAGTGCATTGCCGGGCTCCGGGCAGTGTTCTCTCTTTACAGACAACCTGCCCAGGTAGGGGTTCCTAGAAAGAGATCAAATGGCACGAACTGGACTCAAACCCTTGTAAGTCTAGAATGCTACTACTGAGATATCCTTTCCCTCAAATATTATCTTTATTTATTTGTACCAAGCGATTTATATTTCAAATTATATATAAACGGAAAAAAGTTTTATCAATCACATATAAAATATAATTTGAAACAAAATCGTCATCTTTATTGTTATGGATCTTATTTATTTATTTATTTATCCTTCTGTAAAGAATTGCTCTAATTATAGAAGAAATTAAAATAGTCGTAGTATTGCTATTTATTTTGCTTAAATATTTTATATAATTTCTCTCATATTTTCTAACGCTCTTTGTAATATTAATTCTCAAACAAAAAAGACATTAATAATTAATCTAGAGTGAATAATAATTATAGATAAGCAAATTAAGTCTTTTGTAAGATTAATTCAAAACGTAGATTTTTACGCTCACTGTAATGAAACACCTTATTTTCAAAGTACATAATTATATGTTCGTCATGATATTAAACTTCAACAGTGTTAGCATATTTGTCACTATTGCATTTTAGCGTTTCTGAATTTTTTGTGCAACATTCCAGTGTAGCAGATAACTGTGTTTTGCACTTCCAATCTAGGATACACGGGGATTTGGTTATAAATATGGGAAACTAAAGAATGATAATGTTAAAAAAAGTACGAAAAAACTAATGTCTTATTCAAAATAATTTTAGAGTTAAAACTGATTTAATGAAATAAAGGACTTATGGGCTCATAGTACCATGGAACCATTTGAAACTCTGTGTTACAATCGTTGAATGTTAATAGCATTATCACTTATTACTTGGTTTGCTTATGTCAATCTATTTTTTCATCTTCAGGCCAGAAATATTTTTGGAAGAGCTCATTAAAGCAGTTGAATTGTAGCGTTCATGGTAATTGTGTATAGTTCATTAAAAAATATGAGCAAAATCTATTGATAATAACTTGGCCAAGAAATAATCTCCTGTGCGAATTAGCGCGCAATACTTTTAATTCTATGTTTTTATCGATATCCCTTATCTGTGTATACAGTTTTGCAGGAATGGAGACTTGTGAATTAAATATAACTTTGACTAAAGTCTAGAACTTTACATACATTAGAAAAAAAAAGGGAGATTATTCCACTTTTTGGTTTAAAAATGTTCGACTCAGTTTTTTTATAAATGGAGAAGTAGAATTGTCTTAACATCTGAAATATTTAATCATTTAATTTATTTTAAAATTGTTCCTTTATTCACAAATGTTATAAAGTGTGCAGTACATATACCACGAATTTGATGATGTGAATCAGCTGCAATGGTGCGGCGTATTAAGTATGAATTAGAGTATAATTAGTCAGCCTTTGTCATGCGCCGTTAAACGTAACATGCAACCCAGGCACCCCCTGTTAAGATTAGATTCTCCACTCTTATCTTTTTATTACTGGAAAGATTGAAGGCTGGAAAGGGTCTTCGTAAAATTTGTAGGCAATGTTTTTTGTTCCAAAACTCTGAAATATAGGCTCTTAGCCAATAAGTACAAGCAAATGGTTGATGATTGTGAAATTGAGAATGGTGACTTGGTAAAGGGGTCCTCGAACAGTTGGATCTAAGAAGAACGGTGAAAGGACGAAGAATAAACGGATATTGGCCCTAAGGAAAGCTGGCAATTCAAACATCTGTCTAAAAGATTTGTTGAATAACAAACCGTCCCCTAATTTATCCGCAGTTATGAAGCATTTTAAAATACATAGAGTTGTAGTCTAGTTGTTTTAAGTAATAAAAGCGTAGGTACACAAACGCAAATGGCATTCACTCTTCATCCGGATACAGGCAAACTCATGTCAGCATTAAATTCGCATTACTGGAATAAAACAGTGGCTTAACGGTCTGAGAAATTATCGACTCTGTTCCCTCCTCCCCCGTTTTTAATGTAGTACGTTGAATTCTTCATCTTTTTTCCTTTCTGTCAGGTTAGTAGATGGTCACAGCACAGTAACTAAAGCCTCTGGTCTTTTCTTCTCTTAATGTCTGTATATTCATAATATTCACTTTTATCAACTATCTATATTCTTGTCTTAATACTGACTTTATTAAAGAAATAATGACTAAGAGATTACATTTGATTGCAAATTATTTTATTTCCACGAAATAAATTTATCAGTTTTAAATTGATAGTTTTATAGATTCAGATAGATTAATATGGTCAAATGATTTTTTGGCTCTTCGCGGCTATTTTCCTGAAAAACATGATCCGACGTTTCGCTCATATTGCTAAGAGCTTCTTCAAGGCTCTTAACACCTTGAAAGCTAATCATTAGCTTTCCCTGAAGACACTGAAGAACCTCAATGCAATATGGGCGAAAAGTCTTTTCTATCAAACTGATGCGGTCATAACCCGGAAACTCAAGTGTCTTTAGTGGTCATATGTTCGGACTTCATTAAATTATGTTTTCCCTTGAATAAGATTTGTTTATTAATTACTTTATGTAAATTATATTACGTATGTTACTTTTATAGTCCAATACATATGTGATCTATCGCTCTTTCTACACAAGGGTACGATAAAAAAAAATTTAAAAATATGCGTATAGATTTCGATTTTGAGGTTGTCTTTACCACCTGGTAATGTTGAATTTAAACAGAACTCTTACAATTGTCTGTACTGTTAGGATATTTGTACTCATTTAGAAATGTTAAACAATACTTTATAGACATTATTTATGGATAAATAGGGAAATTTCTTGCCAATTATAATAGATACTGTGATAGAAACAGTGAAACGAAATATTGCAGGCGATCTAAAGAGTTTTATAATTTCTTCTCATTATGAATATTGGAACGCTACGTTTTTAGTATTTGTTTTATTATTATTTTTTAAAATTAAATTGTATATAAATTTTATTTCATTCAGTCAATTCAAGGTGATTCAAGGTCTGCCTAATTACTATTTGCTTTCGTCCACGGACGGCTCTGGCCGGTCATAAACTAGTTTGAAACTGGTTTGTGGATTAGTTGAACACATTGAAATCTTTAATTAATCGGCTTTAATCTTGTTGGAACGTATGTGGCTATACATAAAGAATTAATATTTATATGAATACAACACATCATTGTGTCCTTCACCTGATCTCTATTTAATGCAACAGTTTGAAAAAGCGCACTCAAATAATAATCGCCAATTTTACATACTAATAAATTGTAAAAATCTATTGTAGATTTACATATCATAATAAGTAAATGTTATAATATTAACATAAAAACTATGAATTTCAATAATTATTGCCTCAATAATAAAATATCAAGCATAAATAGATTTTTAACTTCAAAATTTATAGAAGTTGTTTGTTATTTAATGTTTGTATAGAAATGTTGAACATTTATAGATTTATAATTAGTACAAATTACTTTAGAAATTAATGAAATATTTTTGGTGGTTGTTAAAAATATGATAATAATAAATAAATAAAAAAGTAGAAAATGAAGACTAATTATGAAGCAATAATTAAAACTAGATATAAGTTAATTTTTAGCATATTGAAAATGTTGATACTTAAAAATAAATGTTCTTGTTAGTGCTTGTTACTTAAAATATATATTTTTTTAATTGGTGTTATACTTGTATTCACAAAAACTCATCACTAACATTAGTTTGTATCAAACATGACTTTTACAGTCATTGGCGCACTGCCTCCATTGGTGCCGGCTTCCAGGCACTGTTCTCACGTTATACATAGCAATGCCCATTTATCGGGCATTCAGAACTGTAGAGGGTCCTATGGCGAGAAATCTAAAGCAGCCTGCTGAATTCAAATCTAGGACTCCCGCGTCCTAAGTCTTGTGTTCAGCCAACGATAATAATTAGTATTAATGTTTTTTGGTGTTCATTACGACCGCTGTATTCAATGGCGTAATTGGATTGGTGAGGTTCGTCATACAAAAGTACTCTTTTTTAAATTTGCCGAAACGTCGGGTAGAAATTTAAAAAGATCTTTGTATGACCGAACCTCAACATCCCTTTACAACTTAGTTTCATCCTCGAAATCTCTACATTACTACTTTGTGACCAAACGTTTTTCATACTGGTAAAATCTTGTTAAACTGTGGTGTTCTCTTACACAGCAGGGACTTACAGGGTTGACCAGAGGTATATGCTCCACCCACTTTTTTTATAAACGCGGGAAATGTCGGAAAAATATAGAAACACGAGGTAATCATTTGTTAGTCTAGTGTATTTCATGATTGATCATTTTTTTAAACCCCAAGATCCCGAGAGACCGCATCCAACCTTTTTTTTTCAAATGAACTTATATTTTTTTTTTGCATATTTTTATAGTAATTGAGTCTCTAAAAAAAAAAAAAAAAAATTTAAATCGGTTAGGTTTTTCAAAAGTTATGGTAATTTAAAATATGAAAAACAAATTTCAGTTTAATGTCAAAATTACCTTATTTTTGCTTTAAAGAAGCTCTTCAAACTGGGCACCATCAACGGATAGGCAAGCCAAAGCTCTGGACTCCCACGCTCTGTTTGTTGCAGCACTTAGGTGGCAAAGTCAACATCTAGGCAGGCTAGAGTTATTCGACGTTACATACTCGACTGAAGCCACGGATTAAGTTACTGTAACTTTATTGTTAGATATCCCCCCAAAAATATCCATTGGGTTAAGTTCCGGAGGTCGAGGGTGGAGCATTGGATTGGGATTGCTGTATGCCGGGGATATTGGGGTATAAACAAATGGATCAATCACTGAAAATAAACTAGACTAAAAATGATTAATACGTGTTTTCTATTTTTTCGAAATTTCCTGCCGTTTAAAAAAAAAGTGGGTGGAGCATATAACTCTGGTCACCCTATATATATATGGGGTATAATATTGGGGTCACCCAATATTATATATATATATATATAATATTCGTAGAGAGAAAGGAATTGGATTGTGCCAAATTTTCGAAATTGAGTTTTTTGTTTTGAGCTCTTCGGAATTAGGAATTTTCTTTTTTAATTGGTCTCTCTCTACCCTTCTCCTTCCTCAAAAATTTTTTTTACGCATCTGTTATGGGTTACAGTGTTTGAACCGACCTCTCAAATATTTTGAGAAGGCTAGGACAGAATTATTTATTGCTTTTAGCAGGGGTTGTTTGCCTTATTCAAGTTTGTAATACAAAATTATATTACAACATAATAACATAAGCAATTATGATGCAAAATACTTATACAAAATTAATAATTCACTAAACCGATTAAAAATAAATAAGACACAAGTTGGAAAAATAAAGTAGCATTAAAATTTGAAAAGCCAAGAAATTAAATAAAATAAAATATAGTGATCAAAATAGTCTGAAAAAAGAAGAATAAAAAAACAAAAATAGATACTAACTAATCATTTTTATTCGATATTTCTTAAATGGCTTTCAACTGAGGAGACAGTTTGTGAATTTCGATTAAATGGAGATTAATTTGTTCATTATTATCAAATTCCAAATCATTAAAATGATTTTTAACATTACTTACAATATAATATGTACAAAGAATTTTAATCTAGATTTGGACATCCAAACAATCAATAGATGATTTAAAATTTATTATCCATAGGCAACATAACTTGCAAACCTTCTCTATATAATAAGGAATAAACAAATTCACATAATTAGGTTTTTGTATGAATCCCTCAGTTGGCTGCAAAGTCTTATTAATATTAGTGAGATTCTTAATGCTATTATCTTCGTATTACTTGTTATATTTTAGACATCTGCATTGCTCGTCTTAAATTGTAATAGAACAATTAGGTAAGTTAGTGAATTGGATGCAAACTGAAAAATAAAAGAAAATAGGAAAATACGAGTGTATGAAGAAAAAATAAAACATTAAAATTTAAATGTTAGAACATTCTTAATGACTTCCTGTAATAGACAGCTCAAATACCAAGTACGGTTCCAATATAATATTAAGATAAATTACATGCTTTTCTAGAATACAAAGTTTGAGGAAAATCGGTTAACCGGAAGGGTGACTTTATATAATAGAATAGGTTTCTAAGTTTTTCGTAATTTTTCAAACAGTTTTCTGAAAATTTGAATGTTAACTATACTTGTATAAACCTATTACATTTATTTGAAACATTTTTTCGGAATAATTGAATTGAGGGAGGAGGCTCTGGAAAAAGTTTGTTGGATTTCAAGCATTATTAGAAGCACTGTCTTTTATACTATAATGTAACCATATTCAGGTGCTAACTTTTCTATATGACGAGAACAAACATGTATTGCCAACATCACGATATTGATGTTAATGGCAATTATACTTTCAGTATAAATTCCGAGTTTAAGGCTATGATTACACAATTTTTCACTTAATTTTTTATTACAACCAAGAATTTCTAAATTTTCTTTCTTTCTTTAAATAGCTTAGCAAGGAACAATTGCCTACATTGTGACCTGGAATCCTTTAGAAATGTTTTTATTCTTAAACTTCTATTGAATTTTTCAAATGCAAATTTCCTAGAGCGCCAGAAGTTTCTTCCAATAGTTGTTCAGGAATTTTTTTTTGTGGTAATCCTTGTGTTTCTGATAATGCAATAAATGGAAATATCTAGCTTTTTGATCTGAGAAAATCGAAAGTTAATTTGATTAATTATGCAATCTGTTATTTCTAAATATAATCGCCTATAGTGATTTGCCTGTTCAGCTCTAACTGAACAATGACGTTTTGATCTGAACTGGTGGGTACTCTTACTTACTCCTATCTGAAGCACTTTCCTAAACTGAAAATGGAAAAGAATATTCTCCGTCATGCGATTGCGATTGTGTACCATTTACTTTCTTGTTACAGTAAAGAATATCAAAATCTTTAGTTTGTAGAAAATTATAAAAGATGTCAGTCAGTATAGGAAAGGAATTTCGAAAATATTTCCATATTGTCTCAAATTCTGGCAGAAATGCTAGAAAACCACGAGATTGGAAATAAAATTAGATTAAATAAAAGATTAAAATACTGTAACGTTTTTTCCTCTAGACTAGCTACTGCAGCTAGTTTTAAGTGGGTTCGTATAGATAAAATACTCTAAACTTCAATAAAGAAAATACCAATTTATTGTTATACACAATAAATTACAAAATACAACACTTAGCAATAATTATTTCACAGTTTAAACCACAAAAGTTCACTTTTCACAAACTAGTGAGATTCTTCGTGAGAAACTTCGTTTGTAGTAACTGGGAAACTCTCCCAACTCTCAGCTGTCCCACTATTTATACCAGTGGGGAATCTTCTAGAACTTCCTCGATTCTTCTAGAGAGAACTAGAGCGCCGGCAGCGCTTCCTGCGGCCACTAAGAGAACCTTAGGTACCTGCCTTCTCTCCTAGATGGCACCACTGGCTGCGTTACACTGCTCTCCTCTCAGATCTGTTCGTCCCGAACAGAAACATCGCTGGTGACATAAGGCAGTAACCGGTCCAGATGTATGACCTTCATTTTGGATCTGGGTGTCCGTTGGATTCGGTACACCAGGTCGTTGAGCCTTGAGATGATTGTGTAAGGTCCTTCCCAGTCGTTTTGAAGTTTTGGAGACCTTCCTTTCTTCCGTACCGGATTATACAGCCATACCTTCTCGCCTTCCTGGAAGGTCCTTCCGCTGACCCGTAGATCGTACCGCGTTTTCATCCGGTTACTTTCTACCACCATCTTGTGCACCCTTCCATGGATGGTCCTCAATCTGCGGCGAAGCTCTTCTGCATAGGTGTCCACGCCCGTTTCCTCCTCTTCTGGGCTGCTAAATAAAAGGTCACTGGGTAGCCGAAGTTCTCTTCCAAGCACAACGCTGGCTGGTGTGCGGCCCGTGGTCTCGTGGACAGCCGAACGGTACGCCATCATTATTAGAAGTATGTGTTCGTCCCAGTCGTCCTGGCGTTCATTCACCAAAAGCC
>JAAEAF010006210.1:0-65318 GCA_011037195.1 Triatoma infestans | reverse complement strand
GTCTTTTTAATTGTATTTTAAAACTAAACTCTTAAACTAGGTCAAAGAGAGGTATGGTCATGGTAGCTGGGTGGGAAAGGAACACGTGTTTGGGTTGTTAAAGGGGCAAATTTTCCTTAAAATGGAAACAACACGTGGGGAGTTTAATTTTTAAACTCTGTTATTGGAGGAAGATGACATTTCACTTCACTTCACAATCATTTTTAATTTCTGACAGTGAAAATAGAAAATTTCTTTTCTGATTTATAACACAACATCAAAATCTACTTATTTGTTATTCAATGCAACTTTCCACAAATATAAAATATGGATTTAAAAACTACTATATAAATATTCTAAAAAGGTATACGGATAATGTTAATTCAAGATCCAGAGGAATCTCTTTAAAATGAAGAGACCACATATAATAGAAAGCTCCCGTTCAGCTCAGTGGCTAATGATATGGCCTTTGGATACGATCAACAAGAGGGCTCAAACGATGCTGAACCAAAAACATAGTGAATCAACATGAAAGCCACAATTAACGACCTTGGCTACCAATGTTAGAAACATAACATAAACACGCGATATAAAAAACTGAGATCATAAGCCCCCCCCCACCCAAATTCTTATATGATGGCCTCAGTATTTCAAGGACTGTTGTTCCCTAAGTACTTTATATGCAGCAAAATGAAGGGGTTATTTTTTTTTTTAACTGAGCATCCAATCAATGAATGATGCATTCCCACGGAAAAACCCGAAAAAAAGAAAAGGTGATAGCCTATTCACATCAAAAAGATTTTCTAAAAACCATTTTTTCGATTTCAGGGGACCGCAAAACGCAAAATTTCATTTCGGATGAAAACTCAGGTATCAAAAATTTGACACGATCACAATATTCTTCATATCTCTTAATAGGGAATGTGAAGAAAGTGAAATAAAAAGAAATGCAAAGAAATATTTCAACCACCGATCAGAATTGCAAAGTGCACTAATTATTTATTACAGAGAAGGTACACAGTATTCGATTTATGTAAAAATAATTGAAGAAAATAGCGAAAAGTTTTTCTTGAATGACGACCGAAATTTGAAAATTCAACTACATTAATATTACAACACATGGAAGAGATAGCCTTATTTGTTTAAATATTATAGTGTTATCTATATAAATACATCTGCCTCCTATATCTATAACTATTACATCTGCTAGTCTACGTAAGAATGGTACACATTATGTATATTTATTGAAACACAATATAATATAAACGTTAAAGAAAAGCTGCCATTAATATGATATTATAATGTAGTTTAATATTCCATTGAATTAGCTTCCATTTAATATTTAATAATGAAGAAAGTGATTAAACTGTTATTTCATTAATCATCGTTCATAATAAAATAAATATCAATTATCTTACCAAAACATCGTTGAAGAAAATTATACATTTTCTCTCTAGTTGCAAAAAGTTATTTATTGTTCAATCGTATAATCATGCGACAATTATTAATATCACAAGTACTGAGTAAAGTTATACTCTAATCACAAGTAAAAGAAAGTAAAATCTACCATTACTTTTTCTCACAAGTGACGAAAAGTAATATAATTCAACTCTAACTAGCCCGACATCTACCGCAAACTAGAACGTATTACATAATAAAACCCAAATAGCAACAGATATAAGTTATATTAAAAGAGAATGAAAATCGAGTGTAAAAAAAAAAAAACAACAAAACATTATTTTACTCACTGATTTTACCAAATAACTATTTCTACCAAATAATTTATATTATTACAAATTTTCCATTTTTAAATAAAAAATCACTAAAAATATTGAAGTGTAAATAATTGAAATATTTATTTAACAGTTTTAAAATTGAAAATTACTTCAGAGTTTCCGGATTGAGACCGTGTCCAATGGTTTGCTAGAAACTGTCGTATCGTCCCGCCTATATTGCAATGAACTTCTTCAGGCTCGTTACACCTTAAATACTAATTGAAGCAATGATTGGTCATCATTGCAATATGGACGAAAGGACGGTTCTAGCAAACCATTGACGCAGTCACAACCCGGAAGTTCTTTTCATGAAAATGGCCGTGGAAATCTAAAAAAAAAAAATCAGTTTTAAAAATGATATTACAATAAAATAGATTATCACTATAATACAATGTAATACTGGTAAATATTTTGAACGTATATATATATAAATTAATGGCTAACTTTGACAATTAACATTGACAATTTTAACTGATATAATGACCTATATATAGATCCTTATTTATAACAGATCATTTAAATATTTAAGTTAAATATAAAGAAAGTCTAAAACCAAGTTCGATCGGTAAAGAACCAAAACAAAAAGAAAGAGATAAACACAAATTCACAAAATTATTTATAAAGATTTTACAAATCTGTTTATCTATAAACATTCAAAGTAGTAAAAAATAAAAAAAAAAAAAAAAAAAAATGAATAATAATAGTGTAAACGATTTGGAAATAAATTATTTCTTTTAACTAATTTTTCGACGAGACTTCGTAGATTTAAAATCTAATGCCTAGCAAATGTATATAATGAATTATTGTTATTATTATCATAAAGGACTCGTTTTTATTTTGTATTTTGGTAATCATATATTACTTTTTTTTTTAAAAAATACAAAAAAAATTAATCAATTTTTATTTTAAGAAAAAAAAAAATGAATTATAGAAAAAAAATGTAAAAAAATTATATTTCTAATAATTAATTAAACAAAAATCTTACAAATATTATATGTACATATAATTGTTTATTATAGTAATATTTACATTTAATGTGATTAATAAATTTATTACGTTCACATATATTATATGGATATTATTATTTTTTTTTTAATATTAAAAAACAGAAATAAATATTCTTTGAAGAAAAAAAAGGAAAGAAGATTTAATGAAATTATATTTTTAATAAAATAGTTTATTATTATATATATATATATCAAATAGTTGCATATTTACATACTATACATATATATATATAAATGAAACAGTGCCGCCTCTCCTTTTTATATAAACTACTACTGATATATTGACCTGTTTGGCATTTTGCCGCCTTCCATCGTTGTAACACTAACTTAAAGTGTTACATGTTCATGCGTACTATAATAATGTATTTCACAATGTCATCCTTATCTATGAATAAAAATCTTTTATCTATACAAGAAATGGAAGAAATACACAATTAATAAAATCTCATTTTTTTTTTTTTTCTAACGCCGTCATGCCTTTTTTTATTTTCTAAAATGATTTATGTGAAGCTTGGTTGTGTAAATTTTAAATACTGTACTTTAGTTTTGGTAAAAAAAAAAAAAAAAAAATCTGGTGTGAAACACTCACATAACTTCTCTACTCCTGTTCTCAAAATTAATGACAAAGGTTATAGTTTGAAATTCGTCGAAAACTGAAAAAAAAAAAAACTGTTCAGTAAAAGCGCACTTCCGTTTTACTAATTTTCTTAAAACTTGAAATTTTGGCCATCTATTTATTTCTAATTAATTTTCTTTGGATCATAGAATTGTATAATCAACTATGATACCACTTTAGAGGAAGCTGTAACCTCATCCCTCCCCTAAAAGTGCCCATAAATGAATTTTCCCAGAGAAATGTTTTAAATAGAAGTTGTAGATCTCTGTATGTGTAGTTTATATATGAAGTTTCAAGAAAATCGTCGGAGCCATTTTTGAGAAAATTGCAAAAAAGTAAAAAAAAAAAAAATTAGTAAAGTGGTACTTCCGGTTGAGGAATTCTGACAGATAATGTTCTGTCAGATCCCATGGTGATACCTAGACGGAATATCATGTTTCAACTTTTTACGGTTTTTTTGTTTTTGAGCTATGCTGTTTACATACACATACACACACACACAGACACACCAATTGCTAAAAACCACTTTTTTTGGACTCAGGGGACCACAAACTCGATTTCCGGTGAAAACTCGATATCGAAAATTTGACACGATTACAATACTTCCTCTTACTAGGAGTAAGAGGAAGTAAAAGTAAAAATGAAGAAGGTTAAAAATTAAATATATGTAATTGTTCAGATTTGAGAGTAGTTAGTTATAAATTTTGTATTACATTCTTGTATTAGACTCCTTCAAGTGGGGCATGTCCATTTGAGATAAAAGAATTGAAAGCTCCTAAAGAAGGCGATCTACAATAAAATATGAGAGAGCAGAGAAGTATTGCAGATGGATGTGAGAAGGAGGTACAATTGGTTTTAGAGAATGGATGGATGACAATAGCAGATGGATGAGAGAATGGTTTTAGAGAAATAAACTAGAATATAAGCTGAACACTGTGTAATGAAAGAAATGCACAAACCACAAAGACTTTACAATAGAAGTTAGGTAGCGAGAGACAAAGGTTATAGTAACAAATTCGTCGAAAACTGAAAAAAAAAAACTGTTCAGTAAAAGCGCACTTCCGGCTTACAAATTTTCTTAAAACTTGGAATTTACGCCATCTATTTATTTCTAATTAATTTTGTTTGCATCATAGAATTGTATAATCAACTATGATACCACTTTAGAGGAAGCTGTAACCTCATCCATTCCCTAAAAGTACCCATAAATGAATTTTCCCAGAGAAATGTTTAAATAAAACATGTAGATCTGTGCATCCTTAGTTTATATACGAAGTTTCAAGAAAACTGTCGGAGCCATTTTTGAGAAAATCGCGTAAAAGTGAAAAAAAAAAAATCATTTGGAAAAGTGATTAAAGTAAACGCACTTCCGGTTATCCAATTTTTTTCAAACACGGAATTTCAACCCTCATATTTAATTTTAATTAACATTATTTAGATGATAGAATTGTCTAATAAACTGAAATAGCACTTTAGATGAAAACCCAACCCCACCCCTCCCCGACAGGTGCCCTTAAATGAATTTTCCCAGAAAAATGTTTCAAATAAAAGTTGTAGCTGTTAGTATGTGTAGTTGATATACCAAGTTTGAAGAAAATCGTTGGAGCCATTTTTGAGAAAATCGCAAAAACGTAAAAAAAAAAAAACAGCTTGTAAAGTGGTACTTCCGGTTGAGGAATTTTGACAGATGGCCCACTGTCCGATCCCATGGTGATACCTAAACGGAATATCAAGTTTGAACTTTCTACGATTTTTCGTTTTTGAGCTATGCTGTTCACATATGCACACACACACACACACACACACACATACACACTCACCATTTGCTAAAAACCACTTTTTTTGGATTCAGGGGACCTCAAAACAGATATTTCCGGTGAAAACTCAATATCGAAAATTTGACACGATTACAATTCTTCCGCTTACTAGGAGTAAGAGAAAGTAATAATATACGACATTTATGGTATGAAAAATATGGTATGAAACAGTCACCCAACTTTGTCAATAGGGAATAAAAGTGAAAAATTAGTTATAATACTTGTTTTGTCTTTGTTCTGAGTTGCTCAACAATAAAGTTTTTGCACTGATATAATAGTTATGTGAAGAAGGAAATGAATTTAGGGAATAATGAAGAAGGAAAAAATAAACTAGATGGATGTGCTGAACACTGTATAATGAATAGGAAACACAAGCTGCAAAGACTTTACACTGTTAATAGAAGTTAAAGAATAAGGTAGCGAGAGAATAATAAAGAGGGAGAGATTACAGACTGGCTGAGTAATTTAGAAAGTAAGTAGATTGTTATTTGTTAACTGGTGTGGAAAGCTGTTCTTCACTGTAGGGCTAGCACGGCTGTATTTATATAGAATTTCCCTCTTTAGTCTGGCCAAGTTAGCGAATAAACTAGGATTTTCGGATCCTCACGAATCTTAATGAAAAATTTGAATGATGAATTAACGGGAAATCTATTGCTCCTTCGAATAATGGTGCAATCGTATTTGTTGTAACCTCAAACACATCTGAAATTATTAGCGATTTTATAATATGGTAAGGTAGTAAAAAGTTCGAAATATACAAAATATGAAAAATATTTACTTGAAATTTCTGTTGCATTTGGACTGTACAATTTATTCCCAAATTTTGGCTATTCAGACAACAATCCTATAATACTGATGTAATAGCACCCATCCACAGCAAATGAAAGTAACCACAGCAGAGAGAAGAAAGACCCTCTCTGGTTAACAGAGACTACTCTCTGACTTAGACAGGCTAGAGTGGGAGAACGTGTGTGTATATAAGCCAGTGGGAATCTATCTAAAGGGATCTATCATATACAACTGTACACCACTCTCACCATTCATTCTATCATTTTCATTATAAAGTCCAATGCAGTTAGTGTAAACTTAGCTACATTATAATTAGTGTCAGCATATCTCGTTCATTTAATCAAACCTAATTTCTCTTCTCAACAACCCTATTAATACTGAGGATTCCAGATGACAAAGGCAGCGCCGACATTCTTTCCTATTTCACTTTCTTCACTATAAACTGCTACTGAGTTCTTGTTATCACAGCTTCTTGTTAAGTGGTTCAAACCCAACCGTAGTGCAAGGAAGTGGCATTTTCCACATATCTATTTGGAGCATCCCCAGTAATCAGATGAAAGAGCTTCATATATACACATATATGGAGTGGCCTTCAGTTACCAAATAAAGAACAGATTTGTTTTTCTTCTAATTATAATAAGAAGCACACACTTCATATGACACAGTTCTATAGGTCTTGATTATTCTGAGCGTTCCAATCTCTAAAGTTTGCCATAATTCTTGTAGATTTATAGAGCTTTCAATTGATGAAGCATATATTATGTTCAGCGATAACAATCCATATATTTGTTACAGGAAAAATGTCTTCTCCAAAATAACGCCCATCAATTAAAACCCATCAAAATAACGCCAAAATAACGGCTCTTTAACTATTTCTAAAGATTCACCATTAATTTTCAAGCTAATTAGATTCTGTTTTAATTTTCTTGATATGATTCGAATTTTTGTTCTTACTGTAATGAATTCTATTTAGTTTTTTAATACATTAATAAAATTAAAAATTAAAAAACTAGGAATATGTATAATTATAAGAACTCTATTAAGAAATTTCGCTATGAAATCATATATAAGTAAATATATCTTAACTCTGGAGATAAGTTAATAGAAACCCGGACAGTGAACTTTATATATAAAGTTAGAGATAAACAGTCTCCTCCAAAACACTACTAAAGAAGACAGCTGTACTTCCATCTGCTTGGGAAGTCCTGTGTGGGAAAAACAACTCCAGGTGATATCTGTCTATATATATACATATATATATAGACAGATAACAACAATAAACCAGAATTGTTTTTATTTCTAACAATTTATTGTTTTTTAAATAAAATAGAAAATTTACACATCTATTTGAGATTCATCACAAATACAGAAAGTGGATTCAGTACAAGAATTTAATTTCTAGTGAAATATAAATAAATGAAAATCTAAAAGTTCATACATTCAATGAGTTAGTTACAGTACAATATTCCACCTCTATTAAAACAAAAGAAAAAATCTGATGTGAAACACTCACACAAGTTTCTCTTATACGAGTAAGATATTAATACAATTATACAGGGTGTCTCATTCAGTTCCTAACGGCCAAACTTTGGGAATCAATTGTACAGTTCTAATGGAACAAAAAAAGGTGATTCATTCCCTTCCCTTGTTAAAAAAATTTCAATTTGAACCACGTTTTCTAACATTCAGTCATCATTTTCAAACCTTACTATAATTTTATTTTCCTATCTAGGTATATCAATATACTGTCCATTAGACGAAAAAGTTTTTGTGAAATTTGACGAGTTGTAGTCATTGTTTTAAAAAAAAATCAGTAAATGTACAAAAAATTTTCACAATTTCAATTTTTGTAATTTTCAAATGTTTGAACTGAGATATTGGCCAACTTTTTAAGTGACATTGAAGATTGAAAATTATATTTTCAGACAGGAAAATCTAATGCTCTATTCGAATGGTGCAATCCTATTTGTTGTAGCCTCAGCACATCTGAAATTATTAGCGATTTTATAATATGGTATAAAGTGGTAAAAAGTTCGAAAAACGCGAAAGATTTTTTACTAGAAAGTTTTGTGGCAATTTATTCCCAAACAATTATCGCAATTACTAGAAAATTTGTACAATTTAATCCCAGATTTTGATTTAGAAAAGTTACACTTTCTATAGATGGATTTTGCCGGAAACCTTTGTGTCGTCTGATGTGCTGGTAACTTCATGTTTGACGTCATTGTGATTTTTAGGTTTTTGAAATATTCTGTTATAACATGCACGCCATTTATTTATTTATTCTGTAAAGCAATAACAGTCACTTAGTCCAAAAAAATTGCAGTCAAATACAAAGAAAAAAAAAACCATTCACTAAAAACCTTTTTTTTTCGTCCTCAGGGGACCTCAAAACATGTATTTCCGGTGAAATTTCATTTCGAATATTAAATACGATCGCAATATTTCCTCTTTTACTAGGAATAAGAGAGTAAGTAAATAAGAGGGTAAGGAAATCCAACCTTTCGACTAGATAGTTTATCGTCATCATCATCATAAAAATATTTCTGACGAGGAGAGAGAGAGTGTGATAGAGAGAGAGAGAGACCATACACACAATAAATTTGCTAAAATGGATGTTCATGATAAATGAGTTGTCATTTTTTTCTAACCTTTCTTTTAAAAAATATGTTTGCCCTCAAGATGGCGATAAAATATATTATTTTCAATAGCGTGACTAAGAGATGATTTTTTTTCTTTTTCTTATTCTTATTCTTCACATTCTGACCGAATCTCGCTATAATATCCAACAAATAATTTTAAAAAAGCCACACAAAAAATAATCTCTGATATTTCACCCTTTTCGTAAAAATAAGTATGGTAAATGTGCATATTATTTCAGATAATCATTAGGCACCCAGTTACGATTCAGTTGGCGTGGACGGAATTGTATAGTAAATTTACTATACTATACAATTATTCATATTAATACCAGGAATCCGTATCATTCTTATTAGTAGTTATTTTATAATCAATCTAAACTAATGTAATCTAATCTTCGTCTCGGGAGTCTTCCTAGAAAAAGCCCCAGATGGATCCGGTGTACCCGTCTCCCTGAATATATTCCTATCAACTCTCTATCATTCAAAAAAACGCTAGAGCTGAGATAAGATCGAGATCTACGATCTCCAATTCCGCACCAAATTAATAATCGCCAAACTTCAGGAATCGCTTTCCAGGTATATGTAGTGGAAAAACGAAATGGAAAAATAATAGTTTTGGAAAATAATTTTGTGAAAACTAGCTAGTTCAAATAGTGTATTTTAGTGATGGGGATAGAGCCAGGTACTACAATCTAGGTCAATGCAAACCAAGAGACAAAGGGCAAGAAACAGTTAGGGTAAAACAATAAAACTTCCTCCAGACATACCAGCATTATTTGAAAGGATTTGAACTATGAAGAGAAGACATTCCTTCAAGACAGTCTGAAGAGACACTCAAGCCAGAACACTTGCTTCAGGAATCGCTCTCTTAAACTCAGTGCCAGTGATAGTGATTTGCCTTTTAATAGTGATTAAGATATAGTTGTGATATTGTAAAGTACTTAAATTTGCTTAGAGAATGATATCTTTATTTTAAAAACAGTGGTGCTCTCTTGATTATTACTAATATTTCTCTCTTAAACATATATACTTACAAGCCCCTTTACTATACCCGCCCGTGATACACCAACTACTACTACAAACACACAACAACAGCACACCAATAACATTTCACGTAGTATATTGGCTAAATTTCTATTGAGTGAATTCCGCTGCAAGATACATAATATGCAGGTGTTCCCTAAACATTAAAACGTATCGATAGTTTATGTACTTTATATGTACGAAAACAGGACAAATGACCGATTAAGAAATAAAGTCATATTTTTGGAAATTTATTTTAAGTAACCAGGAAAAATGGTTAATTTAGTAAGAAAAATAAAGAAACAAAAGAAGTCTGAGAGACATTAATAAAATAAATATACATTAACAAATGCTTTTGGTGTTCGTTAAGACCGCTATATTCTACGTTATAGAATAGATGTTGAGGTTCGGTCATAAAAAAACTTTTTTTAAATTTTCATCGACGTTTCGGCAAATTTATTGCCTTCTTCAGGATAAAAATTTCTGGTTTGAATTTTTTAAAAACTACAGTTTAACCTAGTGTTATCCATGATGACCATCACCATATTGTTTGATGTACCATCACCAACAACTTGGTGTTATTCTAATGACCGAACCTCAACATCTATTTTACAACATTAACAAATGCATGATATTTTACTTTTGTTTACTCTGCAGTTTTTATATTTTACATGGTTTTCCATAAAATATTTTTGGAAAATATATTTTTCATACTTCATACAAGTTTTGGTGGTTTATATCGTTACAGTATCTTATTCTAAATATTAAGTATAAAATGTTTCAGTCTATCTCTTGTTTGATTGCTTTTAGAATTTGTTGTTGTAATCTCTTAGACTATAAAAGTGATAACGTTTTCTGTTATCAGTTAAAACTGTTGCCATAAACATTTATTATGTTGGTTCTTATATTTTGAGAATCTGGGGGGTGGGGGTGAAGTTGTTCTCGTCCGAGTTGGGAAGTTGTTCACATGCCCCCTGGATATCCAACTAAACGAACAACATCAATCGCCAGGACAGCCTAAAATTTTATACTGGGCTTGCGAAGCAGAATGGCTGAATAGCCGAAATCATAGCGTAGGAAAAAAAATTGAGAATCTCATTTTCAGATCAGTAAGTCACTCTTTTAACGCTGTGTCTCAAAACGATTCCTTTAGATTATTATTTCTCAATTGCTCGCACTGGTAAACTTTCAAAAAAACCATAGAATATTCAGTAATATTCATTTATAACTATCCATTTAGATATTAGTTCTATTCAGAAATGATTCAGTCAGCAGCTTCAGAGGATAATCTTCGGAGATTATCCCTACTTACAGTATCTTTCAATTGCACACCAGCTAGCTACGATGGGTGATGGGGTGTTCCCGGTTACTCTAAGTCTCTTAGAGAGGAGGCAAGTGGCAGGGTTTAGGGGTCCTCTATTATAAGGAAGAACCGAAAGCCAATGGTTTCATAAACGGCAAGCTGATGCAATCCCCAAAGAAACTGCTGACTTCTTTAGGAAGCTGGGCATCCGTTCCACTTGCTTCCACAATCTTGCGGAGTCGATCATTATCGACTCTTTGGGTATAGTCCACTGTCACATATAGGGAGCTTAGCTCTTACCGGCAAAATCATATCTTTCGACTTGTACTAATGGCTCGGAGTGGTCGAATGCCATCAAGTTAAATATAAATTATGTCCCCCTGCGAGGAGTACCAGAAGTTGGCCGAAGTAGTGTGGGAGATGTTGGGACCCTCTGCCGCTGGTGCGGCCGGGAGACAGAAACTCTAGCCCTAGTTCATACAACATGTTTCTAATCAGACGCCGCCTCCACAACATGAAACACTGGATCCCCGATATGTTGAGAGAAATAGGGTACGTTTGTCATGAGGAAGTGTACTGCGTCGATACCGATGGGTCAACGCGTTATGCTGACATAGTAGCTTTTCCAAAGCGGAGTAAAGAGTTACTTATTGTCGACTTATTATTGATAAGGTTTGAGACGAACGTCCCAAAGCAGGCGAAGAAAGTGGATCAGGAGAAGAAGGTAATATATGATAAATATATTCGTTGTGGTGGTTGTGGTTTATAAATGTATTCCTTTCCTTGAAGAAAAGTTCCGCGAAGAATATGGCGAGCGGCAGTATGGTGTTGTAGGATTGCAGTTTGGAATTCGGGGAGCAATCCCCAAAGAAACTGCTGACTTCTTTCGGAAGCTGGGCATCCGTTCCACTTGCTTCCACATATCTTGCGGAGTCCATCATTATCGACTCTCTGGGTATAGTCCACTGTCACATATAGGGTGCTTAGCTCTTACCGGCATAATCATATCTTTTGACTTGAGAATCATATCTTGTACTAAAGACCAAGACTGTTTTATGTCTTTTTTTTTTCTTTTGTTGTTTATGCGTTTATATTTATTCTAAATTATCTATATTCTGACTTAGACATTCTTGTCATAATATTTTTACCTTGACGCTAAATTTGTTATTAATTTTATTATTCTATATTACTTTTTTCGTTATTTAATGTTGACAATTTCCTAATGTTAAATGGATCATCTATAGTTACTTTTATACTGTGCCTTTTTTTGAGGTTTATGCAATATCTTTGACCGATTATGTTCGAGCAAGCCAATATAGTTGGCCAGCACCACCTTGTATTGTTTAGATCAATGAAGTGTTTCTCTCTATCTTAAACTCCCCTATATATACTCAAATTCTAGCGTTTCCAATGATTAAAACTGAGATGAGATTAATATATTGATAGTGATATACATACATAATCCTGTTATATTAAACACATGTATTAATAATATTGATTATTTTACAACGTTATAAAAGAATGAATAGAAAATAAAGAGAAAAAAGTTGCTACATGAACAGTAATCGATCATATACATATATTCGTAGGGGGAGGTAGGGTGGGTACAAAGAGAGAGAGAGAGAGATAATGTTAAAGAGCAATATAAAGAAAGAAAGGAGAAGGAAGGAGGTAAGGAACTATTGAAGTTGAAGACGGAGGCCATCAAGTGAACTTAGAGCTGCACTAAGTTCAATACAATTCCTCTTTCCACACGCCCCTAGCTAACTACATTAATCACTGTCACAACTTTGAATAAATAATATATATAAATTCATTTTCCAAATACATTATCTTATAAATTATTAGACATGGTTCATTATACTAACTAAAAATATCTGGTATGAAACATTAATACGATTTTCATTTAATTACTGCTGTTATTACAAATTATACATAAAATGACTAAGTTTCTTTACTTAAATCTGATCCTTTTAAAGAAATTCTGATAACTCCTTAATTTTTCCATTATAACTTATTAGTAGGGTTCCCCGGGGATAATATTTATCCCGCTCTAAACACGAACTGCCTTTTTCACGAATCTGATTGAACATGAATTATTGGGTGGGGGAATAAAATCGATCTCTTTTATACACCATAATTTTGTCTTAATGTGAAAAAAATGCATTCTGTATTGAATGCAGCAGCATTTGCTTTGCATTATTCACCAGTATTTCTTATAGCATTTCTTCTCAATTTTAACTAAACACAATCGCAAGATATATCTGGTGATAGCATTGATATTGCTGTCTTATACAAGTGAATGAATTATCTGTCAAAAAATGACAATATATAAAATCTTGTTATGAATAAAAATCCACATTATTTCGTCTTGTTTTTTTTTTTAATTGATGACTTTTTTTAAAATGATTATATAATACTGCGCAATATTTGGACAATAAAAAGTGCAAATAATAAAAAAAAAAATGATAAAATGGTTTTGTAAATAAGAAATTAACATAAATTCAATGTGGTTTATTGCAGGTTATTTTTTTATTTTTTTTAAGTCTTGAACCAATCATATTTTATTCTTCCTCAGATACTGCGTGTTTACTCCACAAATATTGCACCATGCACATATTCAGAAATAAAAAGATTCACAATTAAACAGAACTCATCTTTGAGTTTATAATAATTGTGCTTTTAATATTTTTATTGCTAAAAAAAAATCTGGTGTGAAACACTCACACAACTTTCTTCTTACTCCAGTTCTCAAAATTATAATTGACAAATGTTATAGTTAGTGTACCAAATTTAATGAAATTCGTCGAATACTGAAAAAAACTGTTCAGTAAAAGCGCACTTCCGGTTTACTAATTTTCTTGAAACTCGGAATTTTGGCCATCTATTAATTTCTAATTAATTTTGTTTGGATGATAGCATTGTATAATCAACTATGATAGTACTTTAAAGAAAAACATAACCCCATCACAACCCCTGAAAGTGCGCTTAAATGAATTTTCCCAGAGAAATGTTTTAAATAAAAGTTGTAGATCTTTGTATGTTTAGTTTATATACGAAGTTTCAAAAAAATCGTCAGAGACATTTTTGAGAAAATCACGAAAAAATGAAAAAAATCATTTACTAAAAATGGTAATGTAAACGCACTTCTGGTTATCCGATTTTTTTCAAATTCGGAATTTCAACAACATATTCAATTCCAATTAACATTATTTAGATGATAGATTTTTTTTTTTTTTTGGTGCATCAACTGCCAGGGTCATTAGCGCCCTCACAAAGTGCCTTTGGCATTCAACCACACAACCACACATTTCTATCATACGAGAATCACACAAATAAATACACTCATTCCATAAATACATTCATCCCAAAATAAACACCATTTACACACATTTATGCATACCTACCACCATTGGGGTGGAATACTCTATATTCTTCGCACCCCGTTCCTCTTACATCTTAATAAAAGACAATATATATGCAATATATATAACAATAAAAACAATATATAACAATATACAAACCAAAAACTAAATGTTAAAGTAGATATCTAAAGATTTTAAATAATTAAACAGTTGATATTTATATTTTACTCCTGGTCCTAACAAATCTACCATGTTATTAGGCAAACCTACTGTATCTCGGTAGCCCTGCAGCTGGGGGCATTCCTCAAGAATATGTTTCACTGTGAGGCGTGATTGACATCTTGGGCACTGTTTTTGATTTTCCCCTTGCAATAAATAGGAGTGTGTGAGACGAGTGCGGCCTATTCTCAATCTCGTCAATATCATCCCTTCTGTTCTTGATAAGGCCTCAGTTTTCCTTCTTCCTACTGTAGGCATCACTGCCTTTAATTTGGCTTCTGTAGTTTCCCAATTCTTTTGCCATTTTTCATTCATAACTTTCTTTACGAAACATTTCAGGTCCTCTGGTCGGATTCGTATATTCAGATCCGGTCTTTGTGAAGCAGCGGCTCTCGCTGCTTCGTCTGCCTTCTCGTTCCCTTCAATCCCAACGTGACTTGGAATCCAAAGAAATACTACAATTCTTCCTCGTCTATGCAATTCTCTTAGCTGCTCATAGATCATATGGACTAAGGGATCATTTGAAAATTTATTTTCAATACCTTCAAGGAACTTTCCGAGTCCGAACATATTACTAGGTTAACTTCCGTTGCTTCCTTCGCATAGAGTAATGCCTGATAAATTGCAAAAAGTTCAGCAGTATAAACTGTAGCGTGAAGGGGAAGTGTCCATACTTTCGTTATTCCTTCTACATATATAGCACTTCCCACCCCTTCTTGTGTCTTCGAGCCTTCCGTATAAAAAATTATATAGCCATTATACCTATACATTGCCTCTAAAAACCTCTTCTTATACTCGACTGCCGGTACTTCTGGCAGATGATAGAATTGTTTAATAAACTGAAATAGCACTTTAGATGAAAACCTAAGTCCACCTTCCCCCATAACAGCCGTTAAATGAATTTTCCCAGAGAAACATTTCAAACAAAGGTTGTAGCTCTTTGTATGTGTAGTTCATATAACTAAGTTTGAAGAAAATCGTCGGAGCCATTTTTGAGAAAAACGCAAAAAAGTAAAAAAACCAACAACTAAAGTGGTACTTCCGGTTGAGGAATTTTGACAGATGACCCACTGTCAGATGCTGTGGTGATACCTAAACGAAATATCAAGTTTCAACTTTCTACGGTTTTTCGTTTTTGAGCTATGCTCTTGTCCATTTGACCATTTGCTAAAAACCACTTTTTTGGACCTCAAAACGGATATTTTCGGTGAAAATTCGATATCGAAAATTTGACATGAGAACAATACTTCCTCTTATTAGGAGTAAGAGAAAGTAATATATCTTTTTACTTTCTTACTCCTAGTAAGAGGAAGTATTGTAATCTGTCAAATTTTTGTTTCACACAAAATACTTGTTTCTAACAATAAACGTATTTACTCCGTTATAGTGTAAGACGGAACATAGGTACTTATTTCTGAGAATTATTATACTAACAATACAGTATACAGTTAATAAAAAGACAGTCCTAAATAGAATATAAAATATTCAAAAGAAAAATAAGAATTAATTGAAGATGGATAGGTTAAAGGTAAATAAAATAGAGAAAGTGGCAATTAGGGAAACGAAATATATATATATATATTATATATATGTTGCTAGTGGTAGTAGTATCACCTGGTTATAATGCGCATAAAGAGAGTTGAGTGGATGAGGTGATGATGAAGGATCTGCCACGTCAGCGACTCTTATATTACGTATCCTCAAACTAAACAGAGAACTGACTTCTTTAACCTTTCTATGTTTTTCCTACTTCCCTATTTTTCTCTTAGTTGTATTTTTTTTTCTAAATATTACATAAAATTACAGTAAATGAGAGTCAATATTTAGACAATCTAAATACATTTATTTACAGAAATAAAAAAACGGGTCAAAAAGTTTGAAAAATAAGTTTGAATTCCGTCAAAATGGTGTAGAGGAAACGAAAATAAATTCACTCATCATTTCGGATCACTTTATAAAAAAAAATCTGGTGTGAAACACTCACACAACTTTCTCTTACTCCAGTTCTCAAAATTATAATTGACAAATTTTTTAGTTTGCGTACCAAATTTAATGAAAATTCGACGAAAACTGAAAAAACTGTTCAGTAAAAGCGCACTTCCGGTTAACTAATTTTCTTGAAACTTGGAATTTTGTCCATTTATTTATTTCTAATTAATTTTGTTTGGATGATAGAACTGTATAATCAACTATGATAGCACTTTAGAGAAAAACATAACCTCACCCCCACCCCTAAAAGTGCCGTTGAAATGAATTTTCACAGAGAAATGTTTTAAATAGAAGTTGTAGATCTCTGTATGTGTAGTTTATATATGAAGTTTCAAAAAAACGTCGGAGCCATTTTTGAGAAAATTGCAAAAAAGTAAAAAAAAAATTAGTAAAGTGCTACTTCCGGTTGAGGAATTCTGACAGATAATGTTCTGTCAGATTCCATGGTGATACCTAGACGGAATATCATGTTTCAACTTTTTACGATTTTTTTGTTTTTGAGCTATGCTGTTTACATACACATACACACACACAGACACACCAATTGCTAAAAACCACTTTTTTTGGACTCAGGGGACCACAAACTCGATTTCCGGTGAAAACTCGATATCGAAAATTTGACACGATTACAATACTTCTTCTTAGGAGTAAGTGGAAGTAAAAGTAAAAATGAAGAAGGTTAAAAATTAAATATATGTAATTGTTCAGATTTGAGAGTAGTTTGTTATCCGGACGATGAAGAATACAAGTTATAAATTTTGTATTACATTCTTGTTTTAGACTCCTTCAAGTGGGGCAATGTCCATCTCAGATAAAAAAATTGAAAGCTCCTAAAGAAGGCGATCTACAATAAAATATGAGAGAGCAGCGAAGTATTGCAGATGGATGTGAGGAGGAGGTAGAATTTAGAGAGAATGGTTTTAGAGAAATAAACTAGAATATAAGCTGAACACTGTGTAATGAAAGAAATGCACAAACCACAAAGACTTTACAATAGAAGTTAGGTAGCGAGAGATATAATATATAGAGACAGACTGGCTGAGTGATGAGGAGAAGGTTGCTGACTGGTTGTAAAAAGTATTCTCCTGTAGGGCTAGCTCGGCTGATATAGAGTCTCCCACCCTAGTCTGGCCTAGGTAGCGCCTAAGGTAACTAGATCAATTTTATGTTCCACCGCTCTTTGGATCCTATTACATCATTGTTATATAACAGAAAATTTACTGAGTATATCTTAAAGGAAATCAAATTTGAGGTCCCTTTGAGAAATTCAGTTCCCACACACACACACACACACACACACACACAGACAAATACCTAAGAATTTTGTTTTTTCTGACTCAGAGTAACATGTATTATGTTGATTCTATTGTTCAATTTTAAGAAGCGGAATGTTTAGTGATAATAAACTTTTCATTTGTTTCATGTTTTTATTTTTGTCTCGAGACGTTTCGACCTAAATGGAGAGGTCATCATCATCATCATCATCATCATCATCAGTCTACAAAAATGATTAAAATTTTACTTTTAACAATGCAGACAGAATACCAAGTTTATGTGTTACATTATGTAATTCTTGTAAATGATTGCATAACGAGCCCTGGTAAGTTGTTTTTACATGAAATTGCGGCAAAGGTGTGGTATATCATTTTGTGTAATAAAAACATAAAACAATTGAAAAGTATAATAATTGAACTTAAATCATGTATTTCTGGTGAAAACTTAATTTCGTCTTAAAAACTTAATTGTCGTATAGCAGATTGCATTAATATTATAGAATTTAGTTATATGTTTATTTATTCCGTAGCTATTAATATAGACAAGTTAAATCAATATTAAAAGATAAAAAAAGAAGATATATATTTAGACAAGTTGAATTCATTATTCATATAAAAAAAGTTAAATAAAACAATGTAAAATACATAGACGAACTCTAAGCACGATTCCTAAAAACAAGGCTGAGTAAAGCACGTTCTCAAACTAAGTTCAATGACATTTCCTTACTATTATTCTCAAATAATTTATTTTTTATGTAATGTATATATATATAAAGAACAATTTTTTTTTTTTATTATAGCATAATAATAGAAACAACCTTGTTAAAGGTGGGCATGCTTCTTTCATCATGGTATCCTTTGTATATTGGAATTATTGAAAATTGAAAAATTAAGATCCGATTTGAAATTTCCTTAAATAGAAAATGGCAATGCGTAGCAACATGTTTCAGTTGCTAGTGGTAGTCCACTTTGTCGCAGTCAGATTTGTGTTTCATTCAATATATTATAAAGAATTTAAAAAAAAAATGAAACACACGACATTCTCTGATTAATTTTTTAGTTTCAACGGATATTCTAAATTGAATAAAACTAAATTTTAAGTGGAAGTGTGAACTTCCTGTTCCCCCCTCCCCCCCCGAACTCTCTAAAATCTATTACTTGGTAAAATTTTTCAAACAAAAGTGTAAGGTCGAAATATGTATGTAGTAGTCAGTATACCGAGTTTAAAGAGAACCTCACTGCTTCATCGGAAGAATAGCACACAAAAATCCCCCTTCCTGTAAGTCGATTTTGTTGATTCTATGCTGTTTATATTATATATAGATGATATACAGAAATGGCAGTTAGAGGAAAGTCTAATCTCACCCCCAAAAATTTAAAACTCAATGAAGTTTCTTGGAAAAATGTTTCATATAAAAGTAGTAAGCTTTTCTTTATATGTGTAGTTGATGTACGAAGTTTAGAGAAAATCGTTCAAGCCGATTTTTTGATAAAATCGCAAACAAACTAGAAAATCCATTCAATGAAGTGGTATACCGGTTGAACAGTGTAACAGCAACCAAGAGGGCAGAGAAAGAGAAACAAAATACCAGGTATTCTCTCGGATTGGAGTGGGAGAGACTATATAAATATAGTGACGGGACACAAAGGAAATATAGTTCAAATTAGTTCAGAAGATAGTTCACCAGTCACAACGTGTCATTATCCCTTCCACTCTAAATCTACCATCTTTACAGTAAAGTCCAGACAGTCAGTGAAACTCATCATTATATTACAGTGTTAACCAAGTCTTATTAACTCATCAAACCAAACCAATTCTCTCCATCCAATTGATCCATTATAACCAAAAACGAAATATCAAGTTTGAACTTTCTACGATCTTCTGTCATTTGAGTTATGCTCCTCCCCTCCCCCACACACACACAAACACAGACAACTTTCCAAAAACACTTTTTGAACTCAGGGAACTTCAAACCGCATCTTTCCAGTGAAAATTCGATACGATCACTATACTTTCTCTTACAGCTGTAAGAGAAAGTAAACATCTTTGCACCCATTTTTGAGAAAATTGCAGATAGTGAATTTATTCATAACTTCTTGACTCCTAACTAGAAAATAATTTTTTTCCTTTTAATTATGTTGCATTCACAAATATCCACACCTCTCCATTGACACAGACCAGACATAAAACAATCTATATATGTATCTATTTTTGTATTCGGAAAAACCCCCGACCATTTATTTTGCATGTGAAAACATTAATTTCGATTAATTTTACTAGAATACAAAATACTACCTTCTACAGATGGTGAAAAAAAGAAGCAAAAACACGGAAACATTAAAAATGATTGCCTCAATATTTTTCTGTAAAATGAAGAAAATAAAGGACAAAATATTATCAGAATAAATAAAAATAAAAGTTAGCACGTAAAATAATGGCATCACGTGCCATGGTTGCGAAGGAGATGAATTTATAGGATGACTGAGAGGGAGCTAAAGAGAGAGAGAGAAAAATGGTGAAGTGAAGACAGGAAGCAATGATAACTAAGAGAAAATAGTTACAAACTAATAATGATCGACTGTTTCCCCATTTGTCAACTTTGGATATTTCCGGCGTTTATTACCATAATGTTACTCTTTACTCGTCCACATAGAATGTTTATTCAAGGTAGTGTTCAGGATAACGTAATGAAGTTTATATATCACTAAAAGTTTATATCTGTCTGTGTAGTTAGCAATTAATAGGCATTCGTTATATTCCAAGAAAATTCCAAAAAACTCAAGAATTTTTTTTGTCAAATTTTCAATCTTTGCAATGCTTCTACATTGATATTATATAGATGGTTAAAACTATACACTGTACTGGGAGTGGTACTTTAAAGGAAACCTTAGCGCTACTGTTCCCCTAGTAAACCCCCAAAAATCAATTTTCTCGGGAAATTATACCGTTTTCGAAAAAATAACGAAAAACTGAAGAAAAAAAAACATTCAGTAAAGACGCACTTCCGGTTGATGGATTTTTGCCAGACATCTTCGTGGCTGATGTTAATGGTGGTACCAAGTTTGAGCTTCCTGCAACTTTTCGTTTTTGGGATATTCTGTGAACACACATGCACCACACCACATCATTAGCTAAAAACATTTTTTCCGTATTCAGGGATCCTCAAAACATGTATTTCCGGTAAAAACTCAATTTCGAAATTCTGGCATCTAGAAGTAATAGAAAGTTTTTTTTTTTTTTTATTACGCTATTTGCAGGGCTTTTTCAGCCATCAGGTATCTTGCAGTCCAGTATATCGCGGAGTTCTTCTCCATGTCATTCCTATAAACTTTATCGCGGACAATATCCAGAGACTGGCAGGAGTTTAGATGTCCAGCATCCATCGGCACCTCTAGGTAGAGGGGGACATATGGGGGAGTCAACAACTCCTATTCTATTCAGATGAACCTGGAGATAGTCGTGCTCAGTCAGAAGGCGGAAATTGACTGCGGCTACTTTTCTTGGCAAGCAACTGAGCAGGGGCTGTCTATTCAGTATTTCCCATCCTTTACCGCTCGCCTTTTACTAACGCGATGTATGTAAAGCTTCGTTGACTATTTCTTTTATTTCACGACAAGCACCTTCGTATAGCTCATAGCTCCTGTAGGAGCCGGAAAAGACTGCTTTTTTTGGCCAAATGGTCGGCCTTTTCGTTTCCAGTGGTGCCACAGAGTTTGGGAATCCACTAGAGAACAATAGTCCAGCCTCCCTTAATACTCTCATAGATACTTTTGCGGGCCCGCAGAGCACGCCCACTATCAGTACTGGAATGGGGGAGGTCTGTGGCTCAGTCTGATTTTTTAGGCTTAACAATGCGTGATTTTGATAATTTGTTTCGATCTTTGGAATACTCTGTCTACTAATTCTTCTTTTGTATATACAATGTTGCAGAAATTAGATGGGAAGGTGATTTTTCCCGTTTCCGGATTTGTAGGAGCAGTGCCGTTAACCGAGTTCGAGTATTGTCTTGAAAATATGGCACCTGTTGGATCGTTTTGAAGTTGAATTCTCTTATTCGATGCTTAATGAATTTTTTTTTACTGTGCACCAAAGAGTTGAATATTTCAAGCAGGTATGCAATTCATCAGCTGATATTAAGCGAGGTATCACTGGAAGCGTCTGCCTAAAGTCACCGGCTCCACCAAATAGAACCTGATTATTTCGCAAGACTTGCAATGGTATAATGCTTCCAATGACTTCTTATAAGCTATTGTACACTCATCCCATACAACGATTTTGCACGCCCGAAGAACCTTTCCCATTCCTGATGTTTTAGAAATGTTACATGTTGGGTTTTCTGTGAAGTGCACGTTTAAGTCATGCAGTATAAGAGCTGAATGCGCTGTTCTACCTCCTTCCATCAACGTAGCAGCAATACCTGAAGAAGCAAGTGCTAACGCAATATGGTCGTTTGAACGGATTTTAGCTCGGAATTTCCCGTTTCCGTGGGAACTTCGGAATAGAGGTCCTTATAAGTAGTTGAGAAAGAGGTTCAGAGAGTGAGCCACCATCGCAACGCGTCAGAGTCTATTTCTGCCAACCTCATGAAACGCTCGGAGAACTTTCCGTTTCTGTGGTAACTTCGGTGTAAAAAGTATATATAAACACTCTTATATAAAAATGCAACGTTGGGTAAAAATTTCAAGTCAATCCATTGACTACTTTTCGAGTTTTGGGCCACCAACACACGGATGTCTGAATTGTTTATATATCTTATATAGATTAAAAACTATTCTATAGAGAAAAATTGTAACATATTTTCTATAGTTGAGGCGGGCGCATCAGTAATAGAAATAAAGATGTGGGTGACAAAATATTAAATGAGAGCTACTTTAAATAATTATCTTTAGGTGCCAAATACATGGAGATCAATCACTGATTTGTATATTAATAACGAAGGGCCCACATCTTCATGGCAAAATTCAAATAATATGAAGGATTTAAATATATTAAACAATCTAGTTTTAGAATATATATAAGATCCTGAGAAAGATCCAACCTGAATTCACTTAAATAAAAAAAAAGAAAAAAGTTAATTCAAATTAAATAAAAGAAACTGATTAACTCCTCTTATTAAGATTAAACTAATTAATTATGGACAGAATAAAAATTTAACTAAAAATATAGCAAAGAAAAAAAAAATTAATTAAAAGCCCGTATATAACTGCGGTTTAGAAAAACAAGATTAATAACAATATAATTAATGTGAACATTGATTCAGTAATGTATTCAAGAGAACATAATTAACATAAAAAATTTAAAATTTATTATATAACTCTGAATAATTTGAAGGTTCTTTCATTTTTTAACTTTTTAATTATAAAAAAAACCATTATAAATTTATTATTTATTAAGACTAATTATTAATGTAATTAGTCGCCGCCAATATTATTAATTAGTATAAACACAACATTTAAAAAAATTATATTAATAATAATAATAATAATAACCGTTACAAAAAACAAGAATTACTATTTCTATGTCATCAGTCATCACTATGGAATATATTTTTTTTTTTACATACTCAATAAACATTATCCCAAAATAAATACTAATATAATAATACATATAAAATAAAGTAATTTAACCTTATTATCAGATAAGATAATGATATCGTGTCAATGGCCCCCCAGTTTGGAATTTCTATCGATCAAACATGTCGTGTATTTTTTGCACCAGCCTTTCTTTTATACTTTCTCATACTCTTGGAAACAAACAAGTATTGCGATCATGCCAGATTTTCGATCTTGAGTTTCCAACCGGAAATACATGTTTTGAGGTATGTTCTGAATATGAAAAAAAAAAAGGTTTTTAGCAAATATTCTGTATGAGTGGAGGTATGTCTGCGTGTTTGTAAAAATGGAAATCCGCAGGAGACCCAAAACTGGATATTCCGTTTAGGTAATATCAACCGCATCAGACACGAAAATTTCGGGGAAAAAAATCCATCAACCGGAAGTACGGCTTTATTGAATGTTTTTTTTTTGTTCTTTTTTTCCAGTTTATCGTGATTTTCTTGAAAACGGCTCCAAGATTTTTTTTAAACTTCATATACTATCTATTCACATAAATACTTGTTACAATTTATTTGTAACATTTTCCCAGGAAAATATAGGTATTTATATCTGTAGATAATATATGAAAATTAACACTTTGACCGCCACGTCATCTTAATTCGATTGATATAAAAATCCTCTTATTCTTCGTGTAAAAGTCAAAAGCATTAAAGAAAATCGCGAAAGACTGAAAAATTCAATAAAACTTCCGGTTGATGGATTTTAATCGTTAATCCGTTTAATCCGATTTTAGTCGTGTTAGATGCTGGTAGTGGTACTTAACATAGAATTCCAAATTTAGGTTTCTTGCGAAAGTTTCGTTTTTGAGATATTTTGTGCACTCACACTCATTCATATACGAACATTTTTTTCGCTTTCAGGAAACCTCAAACATGTGTTTCATATCACAATACTTCGCCTCACAGATTAGAAGAAAGTAAATATTTCAAATAAAAGTGATAGTCCTAAATATTATATAGGTGGTAAGCAAATCGAATTTAAGAGAAAAATCATTTCGAAAACACTGAAAAAAATCAGTTAGTAAAGACACATTGCCAATTTACGAATTTTAACCAAATAATTCTTGTCCGAATCCCCTTAGAATATAGAGTTTAAACCTTCGCAGTTCTCTGTTTTTTGAAATAATTGTTTCACACAGATAAAAAGCAATTAGCTAGAAACATTAATTTTTGTTTCCAAAATATATCTCAAAACATTGATTTACTTAATTTCAGCAAATTTAAAACATAAAAATCATAAATCTAGGTATTTCCAAATTTTATTGAATAAAATTGTCCGCTTAATATATATAATTTCGTGAGGATCGATCAAGAGAGAAACATTCAAAATTATGCCAACGTTTTGACAGAGTTTCCTGTCTTTATCAGACATTAATATACATAGATAGTCCGTGAAGGTGTGGAGAAAGAATTTTCAAACATACACATTTTTTACATCGCAGATACTCAAGAAAAGAAAATTAAAAGTTACTACTTACTAGTTTCTTGAGTTTAATCATCTACTGATTAACTCAAGATGATTTAACTCAAAAAACTAGTCAACTTTAAATTTTTTTTTTTTTATGTTTCTGCGATGTAAAAAAAAAAATCTGGTGTGAAACACTCACACAACTTTTTCTTACTCCAGTTTTCAAAATTTTAATTCACAAATTTTATAGTTACTATACCAAATTTAATAAAATACGTCGATGGTTTTATGGAAAACATCGCTCAGTGAACTTCAAAACGGATTATTTCCGGTGAAAACTCGATATCGAAAATTTGACACAATTACAATACTTCCTCTTACTAGGTGTAAGAGAAGTAAAAAATGTGTATGTTTCCAAGTTTCACTCAAAATATTCTTTCTCCATATCTTCACGACTATCTAAAGCCTTAATAATAAAGACATGAAAATCTATCAAAACGTTGGCATAATTTTGAATGTTTCTTTCTTGACCGATCCTCACGAAATTTCTTCATAACATATTATCCAATGTTTTCTCATAATATTGTTTGATTAGAGTTCATGATTAAACCAGGAAATAGATAGGTATATATATTATTCTAAAACTAAATATAAACCATTCAATGAACAAAATTCAATCAATGTAAACATTTAATTTCCCCAAACTTTGGGGGAAAAAAATGATAGAAATTATGGGATCACATAGCAACAATGTTATTACCATCGAAAATATTTTATATTCCCTAATAATATTTATAATAAAAATCTTAATTACAGAAGGAAAAAAACACACAAGGCCAGTATTTGATCGTTTAGATCTAAATTTAACAACTAAAACAATACATGTACATGAAGTCATGATTATAAAAAAAAAGAAGAAAGATTTTAACTTGTAACAAGCCGGAAGTGTTTATCAGCGCGGTAGATCAGTAAAGAAGTAGAAAAGAGGAATTAGGATGCGAACCAAGTATATAATAAGCTGGAATATGGCGGTTGGACAGTTGTTGTCCTCTGTTCATGATCAACTTGTGTAGAGCCCGTGGTTGTTCATGGAATTATTATACATTAACAAACCATATGTATCTTATTTATATATTTTACTTTCTCTTACCCCCTAGCAACAGGAACTACCAAATTTTCGAAACTGTGTGTCAACACCGGAAAGACATGTTTTGAGTTGAAAAAATAATGCAAAAGAAGTTATATTGGTATAATGAATGGCATGAAATATCCCATTAAATATGGTTGCAGTATCGGGGGAAAAAATTCAGTTTAGGAAGTTTCTGAGGACGTTATGATGTTAGGCGTCCCTATTAATGTGCTATTTCTTTATATTATATGCTGTATCTAATATATGTTACTAAATATTTGGCAAAAACAAAATTAGAAGAAATCGGGAGTAATAAATAGGTTTAATATTAATAAATAGGACTAATAAATAGGTTTGCTCCAATTATCTTGGAAACTATTTTTCGATTTACTTTAAACTTGGACCTAAAAAAACATTATTAGTTATAACTTATAACTAATAAAATAAAAAAAAAATTTATTGAAATTTAAATTAATAACTTAGAATGGGGGGAAAAAAATAGCAGGTGTAAGAAAGAAACCGTAATATTGGCCCATCGCTCCATGTGCACCTGACGGAACGAAACAGTTCACCTGCGCCGTCGCGGTAACATAAATATAGAGAAGAGTTACCCAGGTATTTCTTTTAATAGGAATATTGTTTTAATAAAAATATATTTAAAAAGTAGAAGGAAGCGATCTCATTTCAAGATTGTTTTCTCAATCTGCTCTCAGAAAGCAGCCCTTACTTTAATTATTCCAAATGATATGAAAATGAAAAGCGAAAGGAAATTAAAAAAAAAAAAAATCTGAACTTAAACATTCACACGACTTTATCTGGCTGCAATTATCATAATTTTATTTGACATACATTCTTTTAACGTGGACTTTAAGTTAAGTTAGGAGTCTTAGAGCTCTCCTAAAATCCATTTATTTTAGCTGTTTCTAAAGGCCCCCCTCAGACTATCAGTAATACTGACAGTATCCCGAGTGTTTACCCTCACACTATTAGTATTTGTTCAGTCAGAATATCAGTACTCAGTCACTTTGTTGCCTCGACTTGGTGTAGGTTCGTTTTCAGTCAAAGTAAAAAAGATCGCGTTTATAATGAATAATAAAGAAAAAAGCTTGCTTTGCAATTATTTTGGCAAATTTAAAATTTAAAAACAACAAAAAAAAGGCGTTTGATGAAAGAATGGTTGTTAAAAAAGAAATGAATTTGGTCATTTGAACCTATTAAATTATGTTAAAGGAAGTGACCCTAGCGATTACTTCTGCATGAATAATGAGACGAATTATTAAAACTTTTAACACCTTATATTGCGACTAACTGTCATTATATTCCTTTAATGAAGAGTCCCACAACCTGGTAAATCGCGATAAGTATGAATTAATTCTATCATTAGTTCTCCATTATGATTTCTTGACTTCCACAATTTCTTCATTATTAAATTCCATATGGGGAGATGATTCCGCCATGGATCCGTGCACTATACTGATAAGATACCTGCTATATTGATACATCCCTCATACTATCAGTATTTCTTCAGTATACTGACCACCCCCACAATATTGATGGAATACTTTTGAAATCCCAAAAGTACATTTCAACAGCAATCCCAAGTATTACTGACAAGTTCATCAGTACCTGCCCTCACACTATCAGTAATACTGACAATATCAATTAATATTGAAAGTTTACTGATAGTCTGAGGGGGCCTTAAGGGATCGTTAAGTTAAATATCAAATGCTACGTAGATATTTTAGATGTTAGTGGCGCTCTCTACTAGGTTTCAGTGTAATCACTTCAATAACTACTTGCCTTAAGTACATGTATACCACCTACCTCTGTACTTATGTTGTAAAATTTGTCAATTTCATACCTAATTGTACTTTGGTAACTGTAACAAGAGAAAGTCGTGTTAATATTTCACAGCCAGAATTTTACTTTCTTTCACTCCTAGTAAGAGGAAGTATTGTAATCGTGTCAAATTTTCGATATCGAGTTTACACCGGAAATATCCGTTTTGAGGAAACTGGTTTTTAGAAAATGGTCTGTGTGTGTGTATATGTATGTATGTGAACAGCATAGCTCAAAAACGAAAAACCATAGAAAGTTGAAACTTGATATTCCGTTTGGATATCACCATGAAATCTGACAACGTTACATGATAAAATTCCTCAACAGGAAGTACCACTTTACTAGTTGTTATTTATTTTTTTGCAATTTCCACAAAAAAGGCTCCGACGATTTCCTTCAAACTTGCTACCCCAACTTCATATATAAAGATCTACAACTTTTATTTAAAACATATCTCCAGGAAAATTCATTTAAGGTTACTTTTGGGGGAGAGGTGGGGGGTTACGGCTTCATCTAAAGTGCTATTTCAATTTATTGTACAATTCTGTCATCTAAATAATGTTAATTAGAATTAAATATGTTGTTGAAATTCTGAGTATGAAAAAGATCGGATCACGGGAAGTGCGTTTACTTTATTACCACTTTGCTAAATGATTTTTTTCACTGTTTCGCGATTTTCTCAAAAAGGCTCCGACGAGTTTCTGGAGACTTCTTATATAAAGTACAGTACAATACATAGATCTACATCTTTTATTTAAAACATTTCTCTGGGAAAATTCATTTAAGGCCACTTTTAGGGGAAAGGTGGGGTTACAGCTTCCTCTAAAATTGCTATCATAATTGATAATACAATTCTATCATCCAAACAAAATTAATTAGAAGCAAATAGATGGCCAAAATTCCGAGTTTTAAGAAAGTTAGTAAATCGGAAATGCGCTTTTACTGAACAGTTTTTTCAATTTTCAACGAATTTCATTAAGTTTGGTATACAAACTATAAAATTTGTCAATTATAATTTTGAGAACAGGAGTAAGAGAAAGTTGTGTGAGTATTTCACACCAGATTTTTTTTAATTTTTTATGACAATGCTCATTATTTTTATTCAACGTATCTTCATTTAATCTTTCTATTAATCTTTGTTTATCTATTTCTTTAATTTTATTCAAATATATAAAATGATATAATTTATAAAAAAACATAGGAGTAATAATAAAATGATGTGATTAAGATGATATTACAAAAAAAAATCTAGTGACCAAAATAATAATAATAATAATAATAATAATAAAATGAAAAGAACGCCTTCGATAGATTTAGGCACTAAGAAAGCCCAGTACATATAAGACTTAAAACAACTTCTAAAACTAAATCATAAATTGCAAACAATACTTTCATTCAAAATTGAATTCTTTAATAAAAAACAATCAGTAACTTAGGGCATATAATAACATAAATTAATCCAATTATGCCCATTTTAAGAATTTACAAACTTCATCATTGGTCGAGGAAATGTTATTAAAATATATTTTTTTCAGTAACAGGGTAAGGATAGGGGAAACAGAAAAGTAAACGAACTATGTCCTCTACTTGTTTTAAATTACATAATGAGCATAGCTGGGAACTATCAGGCTTAAAAAGCCTGTAATTTAAATTAAAAGTTTCACTCCTAGCCTTTATTATTAATTTTATGACATTAAACAAGCTAATTGTAAAATAGTCTTACATTATAATTTAATTTTGAATAAATTTTATGAAATACTCTTAAAACTTCAGTATTGAAGCACATAAAATTGTATCCGGCACATATTTATAACCTGGTAAGTTATTTTATATCTATCCGTACAATTACCCACTAGATCCGCCACTAGTCCCTCAACGTCACAGACAGCAGTTTTCACTTTTTTTTTCTATCAGGTACTACAAAATAACGGCCAAAAACGTGATCATATGATCATATTATCTAGAAAACTGAATAAATCTGTCACGTTGATTACCTTCTTCTTCTCCATAATAGATCGCTTTCTCTTAAGGTATATATATATATTTTTTTTTTAAATAAATAAACATTATGAGCAGTAAAGAGTATATTGATAAAGTGATGTCAATTAAAACTATAAAGAAGACAACAATAATAAACTGTGCATGTTGGGGGGTGGTGAATGGAGATAAAAAAAAAAAATGGCGAACAAGACCGGAGGTGGCTCCGATCACACGGGAATATGACCTTTTTAAATAACAAGGCAAAACTAAAAGATGATGTACCCCATTCTACTAGCGGATCGCCACTACTTATATTATATACCAATCCAATATATTGCATAATAACACATTTTAACAAAATAAAAAAGTCGTGCTCCTCATCTTTACCAACAATCAATTTTTAAAATACATTATCATCATTTATAACCTCTACACAACCTTATGTTAAAAGAGAGAGACTACATAAATTACTAACAATTTTTTTTTTACTTATGATATCATCCGTTATGTATTACTTCTCAAACATAATTTGGTTCATTCATTTGAATTTTATTTCAAAAGATATTTAATTTGTCCATTTTCTCAATATTCTTATTTGTTAGTAATTTATATAAACATAAATTACTAGTATAAAAACATATTGAAATAACACTTTATGAATAAAGTCTAAAGTCACCGCTGCCTTGGAACGCCATTAAAATCAATTTTCCCAGATCTGTTTCACAAACAAGTTTAAAGAAAAACGTTATTGCCTTGTGTGAAGAGGGGGGATACGATAAATAGTAAAAAGAAAAAAAAAATCTGGTGTTAAACACTTCCGGTGAAATCGCGACATAGAAAATTTGACACGATTGCAGCAACACTTCCTCTTACTAGGAATATAAGAGAAAGTAAAAAAATAAAAATAAAAAAAAAAATCTGGTGTGAAACACTCACACAACTTTCTCTTATTCCAGTTTTCAAAATTGTGATTGACAAATTTTATATAGTTTGTGTACCAAATTTAATGAAATTCGTCAAAATTGAAATAACTATACAGTAAAAAGACACTTCCGGTTTATTAATTTTCTTGAAACTCGGAATTTTGGCATTTTATTTATTTCTAATTAATTTTGTTTGGATTGGAGAATTATATAATCAACTATGATAGCACTTTAGAGAAAAAAAAACCACCCGTCCCCCAAAAGCCTCCTTAACACCACCCCACAAGAAGGTTTCGAGCAAAATCCATCAACAATAAACATGTCTTTACAGTTATTCTTTGTTCTTTACTTTTTCGTGATTTCCTCAAAAACTGACTCTAACAAGTTTCTATAAATACCACATACTAACTCCGCTTACACATATTATAAAGGCAATGTTAAGCTTTCCTCTCTGAGGTACCAGTTCAATACAGTGTCCGGTTCTACAATCTATATACATATTAAAGTACATTAAAAGTCTACCTAAAATTACAACTATTTGATGAAAACTAGTTAACTGAAGGTACGATTTATAGAATAGGTTTCTAATTCTTCGAAATTTTGTCGAAAAGGCAATTTTGCTTGAAATGCTTTTCATTAAACTTGGAATACTAAACTGTGCTTACATAAAACCATCACTTTTAATTTAACACTTGTTTTTTACTTTCTCTTACTCCCAGTAAAGAGGATGTATTGCAATCATGTCAAATTTTCGTATCGAGTTTTCACCGGAAATATCCGCTTTGAGGTCCACTGAGTCCAAAAAAGTGGTTTTTAGAAAATGGTGTGTGTGTATGTGAACAGCATAGCTCAAAAACGAAGAACTGCAGAAAGTTCAAACTTAATGTTCCGTTTAGGTATCACCATGGGATTTGGACAGTAAATGTATGTGTCAAAATTCCTCAACCGGAAGTACCCGCTTTACTAAATGATATTTTTTTTCACTTTTTCCTTATTTTCTCAAAAATCGCTCCAACGATTTTCTTGAAACTTACTATATATAAACTATACATACAAAGATCTACAACCTTTTATTTAAAACATTTCTCTGGAAAAATTCATTTAAGGGCACTTTTAGGTGAGGGGTAGGGTTATATTTTCCTCTAATGCTCTATCATAGTTGATTATACAATTCAACCATCCAAACAAAATTAATTAGAAATAAATAGATGGCCAAAATTACGAGTTTCAAGTAAATTAGTAAACCGGAAATGCGCTTTTACTGAACAGTTTTTTTTTTTCAGTTTTCGACGAATTTCATTAAATTTGGTACACTTGACTATAAAAATTATCATTTACAATTTTGGGAAAACTGGAGTAAGAAAAAGTTGTGTGAGTGTTTCACACCAGATTTTTTTTTCCTTCAGAAATTCTGATTTTTGTGTGCAATCTGTTAGATTTCTAGCGTTATTGGGATTTGATGGAAGTGCTGTTTTCTGGATCACATTTAATTACTAGTTTTTCTATGTGCAATAATGAATAATTACCGCAAATAGCGGTATGTTCAGTTGCAAAGGCAACTTTATTTGTAAAAATTCCAAATTTAAAGGAAAATTGCCGCCAATTACCATTGTTTTAATTGGATTATTTTAGGTGTTTTAAATATTCTTATTTTAGTACAATCTTTTTTCCACTATAATCAAAAGAAAAAAAAGTATCTTCTAGAAAACTTGTATATAAAATGTTCATATAGTAAAAGATAGACTTTTATATTGTGACCCTTATACATAGGAGTAAGCCGAAGGTGGATGGATACTGAAGAGAGCGGAGGATGGTGTGAGAAGGCATCAGCTGCCAGTGATGGGTAGGTCAATAATATGTTACTCGTGGGGATCAGGGTTTGGTCGAGTTTCCAACCCTCTTGGAAAGAGGATGAGGACACACACACACACACACACACACACATGTTAAAAGAAAACTCTGATACGATCCAGCATTAATAAAACAACATATACATATATAACTTTACTTCCCCTAAACTAGATAACTATGATTAGTACCCACTGTACGTATAAACGGCCTTCTTGTTGGTAGATGATGTGCCAATATAGTTAGTTACTAGTAATATGATATGACCTAAAATTGTGGATGGCGCGAGCAAGTCAAACGCGTGCCTCATAAGTTTCTATAATGGCGATGTTGCTGACCTCATATTAGATTAGACTGTTATATACGTTGTATATAATTAACTCGGCACCAATACTGCACATACTCTACAGAGCGAGCGAGAGAGAGAGGGAGAGAGAGAAGAGTGAATGAGAAAGAATTATGTGTACAAATCATTTCAAGGTTAATCTACAAATTTATAAATATGATTTATGAAATCTCAACATGTTTTTGCATAATATAAATACATTTTTGAAATCATTTAAAATACAGAATCATACAATACTCTATTTAAAGTTCAATAGCACCTATATATGAATAATATTATAAATTAAACTGAAATAGATATCTCATGCAATTTATATTTTTACTTAATCATCATTTCTGCAAAATAATTGTGAATTCTGAAGTAAATAGAATCAACTAGCAATGAATCGGATGACTCAAACATTCTTTGAAACTTATTCATCCAAATATAAAAATGTTTTTAACTAATTCCTACACAGCTTTTTTTGTTTGCTTTTGTTTTTTATTTTTAATTTTCATTTTCTCTTACTACTGTAAGAGAAAGTATTGCATCATAAATCAATTTTCCACAAAAAAAATTGTTTCAAATAAAGTCGTATGTTATGCAGATGTATACCATATAAAATTTAATAATAATATGTGTTGTGGTTGGTTCAGCCGAGCTGAAATGAAAGCAAAGAGAGATATTTTCCGTGATAGCGTGTTTCTTTTTGTGATTATCGCTGCACATACTCTACACGTTCCGCAGAGGTACTCATACTGCTCAGATGGTTGGTTCCGCCGAGGAGGAAAACATCAGAGATATTTTCCGCGATAGCCAGTTTCCTTGCGGCCAGCTTCCTTGCTTCCGTGATAACCAGCTTCCGTATGGTTGGTACCTTGATTGCCAGTTTCTTTTTGTGATCATCGGGATATTTTTGATTGTTGTGGTTGGTTCCACAGAGCAGGAAAGCATCAGAGATATTTTCCGTGATAGCCTGTTTCTTTTTTGTTATCATCAGGATGTTTTTGATTGTTGTGGTTGGTTCCGCAAATCAGGAAAGCATCGGAGATATTTTCCGTGATAGCCAGCTACTTTTTGTGATCATCTGGATTGTTTTTTGATTGTTGGTGTTTGGTTCCACAGAGCAGGAAATCATCGAGATATTTTCCGTGATAGACTGTTTCTTTTTGTTATCATCATGATGTTTTTGACTTGTTGTGGATTGGTTGTCCGCAGAGCAGGAAGAGCATCAGTAGATATTTTTTTCCGGTTATATCCAGCACTTTTTTGTGATCTCGGATGTTTTTTGATTGTTGGTGGTTGGTTCCACAGAGAGGAAAGCATCTGAAGATACTTTTTCCTATCCGTGATAGCCTGTTTCTTTTTTTGTGATCATCAGATTTTTTTTGATTGTGGTGGTTTGGTTCCGCAGAGCAGGAAAGCATCGGAGATATTTTCCGTGATAGCCAGCTACTTTTTGTGATCATCGGGATGTTTTTGATTGTTGTGGTTGGTTCCACAGAGCAGGAAAGCATCAGAGATATTTTCCGTGATAGCCTGTTTCTTTTTTGTTATCATCAGGATGTTTTTGATTGTTGTGGTTGGTCCCGCAGAGCAGGAAAGCATCGGAGATATTTTCCGTGATAGCCAGCTACTTTTTGTGATCATCGGGATGTTTTTGATTGTTGTGGTTGGTTCCACAGAGCAGGAAAGCATCAGAGATATTTTCCGTGATAGCCTGTTTCTTTTTTGTTATCATCGGGATGTTTTTGATTGTTGTGGTTGGTTCCGCAGAGCAGGAAAGCATCGGAGATATTTTCCGTCATAGCCTGTTTCTTTTTTGTTATCATCGGGATGTTTTTGATTGTTGTGGTTGGTTCCGCAGAGCAGGAAAGCATCGGAGATATTTTCCGTCATAGCCTGTTTCTTTTTTGTTATCATCGGGATGTTTTTGATTGTTGTGGTTGGTTCCGCAAATCAGGAAAACATCAGATATATTTTCCGTGATAGCCAGCTTCTTTTTGTGATCATCGCATCAGGATGTTTTTGATTGTTGTGGTGGGTTCCACAGAGCTGGAAAGCATCAGAGATATTTTCCGTGATAACCTGCTTCTTTTTTTTGTTATCATCGAAGGTTTCGGGCGTTCGCCCATCATCAGGATTTTTTTTTTTTTTTTTTTGAGTTGATGAGTGTATCAACTGAATTTGATTATCCCACTGTTTTGACAAAAACATACTGATGATGGGCGAACGCCCGAAACCTTCGATGATCACAAAAAAAAAGCAGGCTATCACGGAAAATATCTCTGATGATTAATAATATAGTGCATTTTATGTAACTGTTATAATTTGGGTATTAAATAATATTGTACTAAAGTTTCGAATTGGTGGAAAGATTGACACTGCAGCTCTTTCCAATAAAATGATAAGCTTATTCTGTGTATTACAAGTTAAAATAAAAATTCTGATATGAAACACTCACGACTTCCACTTACTGCACTTGAAAATTGAAAACTTTTATTTAAATTTGAAATTTTTAAAGTGCGTTGAAGGTACATGTATACTAAAGACAAGTCATGAGATATATGTTCCACCTCTGCGGAACCAACCACAACAACAAGTAGTAATACTTGAAGTGATTAATTATAGTCAGAAGAGAGCGCCAATAATATTGAATACAAATCTAGAAACAGCTCTTTGTAAATAATGCTCATTTCTCTAATAGATTTTATAGTATTAAGTTACAACATAAACAAGTAACTTATTATAAAATCAATATTAAAATTGAAGACAGCCATTTAAGAAAAAATAAAAAAAATAATAAAATTTAAAAATTAGGTTGATCTTCACATCAATCTTCCACAGTATTTTATTTATATCTTGCAGAAACTTGGATATTGAACAAAAGATAGTGTGAGAGAGACTCCTGACATAGAGATGGATTTTTTTTTGGAAGAGATCGATGGAAATGGAGAGAGGAATGTTATGTAGTCGATCAGATAGTCGGAGGTCAGGTACGGACATGTGAACTCATCACATGGATGTGACCAGAAAGATTACCTAAAGTGGTAATCCTAACAAAACAAAAATAACCAAAAAATGTAAATAAATTATCATGTAATTATCAACGCCCCCACTAGTGAGAATGCTTGCAAAGATAAGCTGAGGCAGGCTTTTAGATATATATATAAAATTCTAGCAAATTAAAAAAAAAATTATTTTGTGAATATTTGAAATAAAAAAAAAAAAAAAACAATCACGTGAAACGCTCACACGACTTTCTCTTACCATGTACATATATCTTAATGTCTTACATAGTATCTAATTAGTCACATATTTTTTTCAAACTTATGATTAGTTCACACTAAAGGTTTAGTTATCTTCAATGTTATATAATCAATCAATGGGAGAATCAAAACCGTTAGTATAGAACAAGTTAAATAAATTTCATTGGTGTGAAACTGAAAAATCTGTTGATTAAAGTAGCACATCCGGTTAGCCATTTTTTCTTCAAACTCTGAAATGTACTTGGTAATGTACTTAATTCCAATTAATATTATATAGAAGGCAGAGAATTGTATAACAAATTTGTACAGTTAAAATATCAAGTTTAAAGGAAGTCATTGAAGCTTTTATTCCCCCAAAAAATTGTAAAAATCAAATCAGTAAAAAGATATTTCCGGTTAACCGATTTTGATTAAAACCTTATTCAGGTCCCCCCTAGTAGAACATAAATAAAATATCAAAGTTTGAACTTTCTCCGACTTTCCGTTCTTGTGTTAACGAAATACACACAACACACAGATCAATTATTAAAAACAACTTTTTCGTACTCATATATCCGGTAAAAACTCAATATAGAAAATATGACACGATTGCATATTTCCTCTTGAGGAGTAGGAGAAAATAATATTTTCAACTATAAAGTAAGTAATAGATGTAACTCTGGGAAATATAGATAGTTAAAAACAATGATTACGTTTTTTACTAAGTATTGTAATCGTGTCAAATTTTCGATATCGTGTTTTCACCGGAAATATCCGTTTTGAGGTCCCCTGAGTCCAAAAAAGTGGTTTTTAGCAAATGGTCTGTGTGTGTGTGTGTGTGTGTGTGTGTGTGTGAACAGCATAGCTCAAAAACGAAAAATCGTAGAAACTTGAAATTTGATATTCCGTTTAGGGGTCACCATGGGATCTGACTGTACGTTATCTGTCAAAATTCCTCAACCGGAAGTACCACTTTACTAGTTAGATTTTTTACTTTTTTGCGATTTTCTCAAAAATGGCTCCGACGATTTTCTTTAAACTTAGTACATCAACCACACATACAAAGAGCTCTAGCTCAACTTTTATTTGAAACATTTCTCCAGCAAAATGCATTTAAGGGCACTTTTGGAGGAGAGGTGGGGTTAGGTTTTCATCTAAAGTGCTATTTCAGTTTATTAGATAATTCTGTCATCTAAATAATGTTGATTAAAATTAAATATGTTGTTGAAATTCCGAGTTTGAAAACAATCGGATAACCGGAAGTGCGTTTACTTTACCACTTTACTGAATGATTTTTTCCCTTTTTCGCAATTTTCCCAAAAATGGCTCCGACGATTTTCTTGAAACTCGGCATATAAACTAAACATGCAATGATCTACAATTTTTATTTGAAACATTTCTCTGGAAAAATTTATTTAAGGGCACTTTTAGGAGAGGGGTGGGGTTATATTTTTCTCTAAAGTGCTATCACAGTTGTTGTGGTGGTTGGTTCCGCAGAGCTGGAAAGCATCAGAGACATTTTTCGTGGTAGTAGCCTGCTTCATTTTATGGTCATCGACTGGTTTCGGGCGTTCGCCCATCTTCAGGATGCGTTTTTCAGACAGTGTGACAACACACTGTCGTTGTCACAACGGAGTGTGAAAACTAAGTTTGCTCTGTGCAAGTCTGTGTTGTCACACTGTCTGAAAAACGCATCCTGAAGACGGGCGAACGCCCGAAACCGGTCGATGACCACAAAATGAAGCAGGCTACCACGGAAAATGTCTCTGATGCTATCACAGTTGATTATACAATAAATTGTATCATCCAAACAAAATTAATTAGAATTAAATACATGGCCAAAATTCCGAGTTTCAAGAAATTAGTAAACCGGAAGTGCGCTTTTACTGAACAGTGTTTTCGAATTAAACGACGAATCTCATTAAAGTTGGTACACAAACTATAAAAGCTGTCAATTATAATTTGGAGAACTGGAGTAAGAGAAAGTTGTGTGAGTGTTTCACACCAGATTTTTTTTATTAATATCAAGTAAAAATATTACAAACATTTGATTATATCAAATAAAATAAAATCAATTATACAGTCTTACCTAAAACAATAGAAGTGATTAAAAATTCCTTTATACTCCTTTAAGTTTCTATTAACCATTTCTCTAATAACATTTCTAGAAGTGAACAATCTAATATAAACAGATAAGACAGGTAGCATTGCAGGTTAGCCCATAAAGCGCACAGAATTTCAAATTTACACCTTCGCTGGTCAATTAAATTCAATTCAAATTTAACCATAAGAGATCACCTTTGTATAGTATCAGTATTTTTTTTAAATAAAAAAATCTGATGTAAAACACTCACTCACACGACTTTCTCTTACTCCAGTTCTCCAAATTATAAGTGACAGCTTTTATAGTTTGTGTACCAACTTATGAATGAGCACAGTTCAGTAAAAGCACACTTCCGGTTTACTAATTTTCTTGAAACTCGGAATTTTGGCCATGTATTTATACTAATGTATTTAGACTAATAAGAATTATAAGTGTGACGAAAATTAGCCATTTCGCAATAAGAGAAAGCAAAAAAAGCGTCGGCATTTTTATGGAGAAAATCACAAAAAACTGAAAAACCTATTCAGTAAAGTCGCACTTCCGGTCATCTGATTTTCTTCAAACTCAAGATTTCGACAACATATATAATTCTAATTAATATTATTTAGTTAGTAGAATTGTATAGCACATTCTTGAACTGAAGTAGCACATTAATGGAAAACATAATCCCACCCTTCCCCCCAAAAGTTCCCTTAAATGAATTTTCCCGGAAAAATGTTTCAAATAAAAGTTGTAGCTCTTTGTATGTGTACTTGATATACCAAGTTTAAAGAAAATCGTTGAAGTCGTTTTCGAGAAAATCGCAAAAAAATGAAGAATAAAACATTCAGTAAGGTGGCACTTCCGGGTGATGTATTTTGCCCAAAAATCTTCGTGTCCGATGCGGTAGTAGTTACCTAAACGAATTACCAAATTTGAGCTTCAACCAACTTTTCATTTTTGAATTATTCTTTTCACACACATCCAAACACACAATCAGATCATTTTCTAAAAGCCACAATTTTTATGGACTCAGATGGTCTCAAAACGTGTATTTCCGGTGAAAACTCAACCTCGAAATCTGGCAAGATCGCCATACTTCCTGTTACTATTATTAGTAAGAGGAAGTAACAAATAGAATTAGTAGCCAAAAAAAAAAATTGGAATTTCCTTAGCGATGACGACAAAAAAAATCTTGTGGAAAAAACATGGGTTAAAAATTTACTTTTATCCTCAAAAATGTAAAAACTGGAAACTACAAACGCATCGGCGGGGAATTCCTTTTATAAATTCCCTGGAAGCTAATCATTAAAAAAAAATTATTAAAAATTTTTTTGGAAAAGTTGAACGATTTTACAGGCAAAGGACAGGAATCAGTAGATGGTACAGTCCATCGGGCGTGCGATCAGTCACGCTAAGCTCGTTAGAGTATGAATTACTGAACTACGGGCGCAAGCTATATTCCAAGCCGATTGCTTGCAATTGAGGTTGGATTCGTTAGTGGCCGTGTTTTAACAAATTACTCCAATGACTGAGGTCATGAGTTGAGCGGGAGGAGATCGGCGATTAAATAAAACCCAGGTGTCAGCCAGTAGCTAGAAGTGCATTGCTGGGTGTGCGCGGTTTACCAGAGCTTGCTAGGGGATGCCTTCCCTAGCTTCTGGGAGTGGGGTGTGACCACTTTGTGGGATCACTTTGCGCGCTGTTTGAGCGTACCTCAACCTGCCCTTAAATGTGTAATACCAAGAGAGAATTACATCAGCAAGAGACAGCAGACAGACGAGAGAATTAAGAGAGAGAAGACAGACCCTCTCTGGTATTCTCTGACTTAAGCAGGCTAGAGTGGGAGAACCTGTATATAGGCCAGTGAGAATCTACCTAAGGGGATATCTATCTATCAGATTCAACTATACCTGGCATCGTGTCATAACTCTACTCTCTCCTTTTATTCTATAAAATCATTACAAGTCCAGTGTAGTTTGTGTAGACTTAGAGTAATATTATAACAGTGTCTCCATATCTCGTCTAATTAATCAAACCTAATTTCTCTCCTCATCAACTCCATTATAAATGGATCAAGCGGGGGAGTGGCCTGGGTTCGCCACTTCTGCCATGGAGAGGTATTGCACTCACAATCTCTCCATGGTGGTGACATCCTCCTCTTGTAAAACGACCCCGTTGCTTGCAACGGGGGGATTGGTAAACCCCAAGAGGGTAGGTACTGTCCTTAAACTACCCCAAAGTAAGCGGAAAGAGTTATCACGGGGAAGAAGTTCACAGTATATCTCTACTTCCGGTTGAAAAATATTCTTGAAAGTTGAAAATTATAAATACGTAAAAAAAAAAATTATCCCTGCTATTTTATTGATAGCCAGTGAAATTACATAACACACTGAAACAGTATCTAGATATATGTTATAAATACAAAGAAAATTGTGAGAGCCATTTTCGAGAAAATGAAATAATCTTTTTAAATGAATAAACCTTCCAGTGGATGGACAATAATATACACTGGTGATACGTATAAAAGGAGAATTAAATTTCTGCGATTTTCCGTTGTGGGTTTTACTATAAACATACAGACAAAGGGGCGGAGAAAGAGAAAGAGAGATTAAAGAGAAAGTGAGGAAAGCATTCTCTTGAATTTTTTTTTTTTTTGTTTCTACTCCAGGATACAACAATAGGAGAAAGTACAAGATGTGCTATTTATATTTCTTCATCCAGATAAAAATCAAATGTGTAATATAAATGTGGTAATTAATTAAAAACTAAAAATTGAATAGAAGAATTTATTTGGGGAACATTTTTTTCATAAAGAAATTAAAAAAAAAAGAAAAGAAGACTTTCTTATCTAATTAGGTGTAAATATTCCCAACAAATGCTAGAAAATATAATTTTCAACAAATAAGTTAATTACTACAGAGTATATCAAACTAAAATGATAATAATAATAAAACAAAAACAAAAAACTGGTTCGAAACACTCACACGACTTTCTCTTATTCAAATTTACTTAGTTTTTTTTTTTTAATTTAAGGCGTGTCAACATCTATGGTCATTAAAATATTTATATATTAATCAATATACGATGTACAAAATTAGCTATGCTAAAAATGCATTGAGCTCATATATGTTTTAACTTAGTGAAGGAATATTTCAACCACCGATCGAAATTGCAAAAAAGCACTAATTATTTATTACTTTGTTGTTTTATTTTAATTTAAGGCGCTTCAACACAGCTGTGGTCATTGGCGCCCGAAGCCTTTTCAGTGCACTGTCGGCCTCCGGACAGTGTTCTCTCGTTACAGACAACACTGTTCATCACCGGACAGTGAGCTGTAGAGGCTTCTAGGAAGAAAAAAATCTAAGAGTACCGCAGCTGGACTCGAACCCGTGTTCTCCTCGTGCAAGTCCAGTACGCTAACCACTTAGCTATCTATTCCCTTTCCTAATTTACTTACTTATAATTGAAAAACTTTATTAAACTTATAATTTTCACTGTGTATTTAATTATCTTCAATGTTATAACAAAGAGTGGATCTAATTTACAAATAAAACTACTTTTTTGAAGGAACTGTATGACCTTTCTCAGCTCGCCGAGGACCTCTATGAAATCAATTTTCACAGAAATAGCGAGTTTAATGAAACTGTTGGAGCTTGTATGGTGAAAAATCGTAGAAACTCGGAGAAATAGTAAAGTTAATCGATTTTCCTCAAATTTGGCGATACATTTAATTCTAATTAATATAATATAGATGATAAAAATCGTACAATTAATTAAAATAGCACTTGAAAAGGAAACCATAAACCTCCTTTCAAAAACCTCCCCCCCCATAAATGAATTTTCCCCGGGGAAAAATGTTTCCTATAAAAGTCATAGATTTTTACATGTCTTTAAGATATATTATACAAAGTTTAAACAAAATCGTTTTCAAGAAAATCCGAACAGTAAAGTGTTATACTTCACAATACTATAGTCGTACCCACAAATGGATGAATTTTGTGAACTTTCTGCGATGTTTTCCAGACTCAGTTGACCTCAAAAATTGCATTTCCGGTGATAATTCTATATCAAAAATTTAACACGATCACAATAACTTCCTCTTAACAGGAAGTAAGAGATGATAAAAAAAAAAAAGTCTAGTTAAAGACGGCTGAAGTTTAAATTAACAAATTGCTATATTAATGTTCCTAGTTATTAATAAATAATGTCTTTAATAGTTAATTACATCTTACAATGTGCGATGACCTACAGTTGAACTCTTTTAAGTGTTAAAAGAAACCTTAACCTTCATCCTTAAATAAATTCTACCTTCCACTTCTTATTTTTTCTAATTAGTTCCTCCTCCATCATCAAATGACCTCTTAAATACTCGTACTAGGTCAAAACACAAACACAATACGTATATAATGGGGAGCTAAATTGGTACACTTTTTTTTTTTAATGCTTAAATAAATACTTTCTTCTTCCATTGTCGCGTGCTGCATCTTCTTGACTCAACTAATTAACACTACTTCAACTCTACAGTTACTAAAACAATTTATTTTAATTAAGTATAATAAAACAGATGAAATAATAAAAAGTGGAATACAAAAAAAAAAAGTTGGCCTATTGAGGCTGTCTAGTGATGTAGTTTCTAGATTATAACCATTTTCTATGTAACAATTAACTGTGATAGTTTTCGAAATTGAATTTTCATCCGAAATAATTTTTGAGGTTCCTCTAAGTCAGAAAGAGGTCTATATTTGAAAGGATTGTGAGTTAAGATGAAAACAAGAATTTGTTGGCTTATGGACCAATTCAAGGTAAAAAACAAAAAACAAAAAAAGTAATTTTGTAATTGTTTTTTAATAACAAGATCTCTTTATTGAAACACTTGACCTGTGCTGCAAATCAGGATATTTTGTCTTCCAGGAGCGCTTTTATCTGCAAAAGGACGGCTTGGCCATGGGCAGTTGTCTTGCTCCTTGTCTGGCCAACATTATTATGAATGACCTTTTAGATAAAGTCCTTCCAACTCTTGGCTCCTCTATTTCTCATATTTTTAAATATGTTGATGATCTTTTCCTTGTCGTCAACCCAACGGATCCATCAAAGATTCTTCAGCATTTCAACTCTTACCACAACAAACTACATTCACTATTGAAAAAGAACATAACAACAAACTTCCTTTCCTTGACACACTCATTATACGAAATCCCGACAATACCTTGACTAACGATTGGTACACTAAACCTACTTACTCCGGACGGCTTCTCCACTATCTCTCTAACCACCCTTTCCACCAAAAATTCAACACAGCCAAAAATCTAGTTCACCGGGCTATCTCTCTTTCTCATCCTACTTTTCACAAGAAAAACCTTAAAAAATCTAGGGAATTCCTTGACTCCGACGGGTACCCTCCCCATATCATAAACAAAATCATTAAAAATTCAGCTTCACCTATATCCGTACATAGGTTACCCAGTCAAAATCTTAGCAATAACCCACCCATCTATAAATCCCTCACATATATCAATTCTCTCTCGCAAAAAATCAACAAATTTCTTAAGAAACACATTCCCAATCTCACCAAAGGCTTCACCACTTCAAACAAACTTTACAAACTCTACTCCAAACTTAAAGATTTATTCCCATAACCAACAATACAAACACGGTCTATAACTTGAAATGCTCTACTCCCAATGCAATGCTTCCTATGTAGGAGAAAGTTCACAATACTTACACAAAAGACTCAAACAGCACAAATAGACATTACTTCTAAAAAAATAGACAGAACTTTCCAAGCACGCTCTATCCTTGAACCATACTTTTGATTTCCATAATCCTTCTATCCTCGCTAACAGCCCAATTACACCAAGCGACTCCTTACGGAGTCCTTACACATCCATCTCCAACCTAACCCCGTTAATCATAAAAAAGACAAAGCTCTAATTTCTTCCCAATACAATTATATCCTATGTTCCCTTAAAAAATCCTGAGGAAAAAAAAAAATTAATTTCTACCCCCACTCCATACATAACTTTCTCCACACATAACGGTATATACATAACGGACCATACATAACGGTCCCCCCTTCTCCTGGCTTTCACCATTACAACATACACCCTTTCATTACAGAGTTAGCGGTCCCACAGTAATCACACCTATGTATTTTGTTTTTTGTTTGTGTTTTGTGTTATAATTTTTCTCTTTATTTTTTGTATTGTTCCTGAAGAAGGCAAACAAAGTTTGTCAAAACGGAACTTGTTAATTAATTAATTTTATAATTTAATTAATTTAATAATTATTAAAAAACAATTACAAAATTACTTTTTTTCTTTTTGTTTTTTACCTTGAATTGGTCGATAAGCCAACAAATTCTTGTTTTCATCTTACAACTAACGGCCAACAAAGAAAATCATCTGATTGTGAGTTAAGTTTAGCAAAAATAATTGAATGAAAAATCGCAGGAGGATCCAACAAGGAGTTTTCATTCAAAATAGGTTATCCGGTTATACCAATTTACAATAATTTTTTTTCTTTAGTTTGGTTGATTTCTTCATACCTAGAAAACGATGTGATGTAGGTTGAAATTCTTGACAAAAAAAAGGTTAAAAATAAGGTAAATTCATATGGACAAGGTTTTTAAATGGTAGAACTTTAAAATCAGGCGAAAGGAATATAAACAGACAACAGAACAAATACTAGATGGACATAGCTTCATTTAAATCACCTATACACCCCCATAACGTGTAAAGGTCCGGTGAAAATCTTTTTATTATATATTTTTTTTTTTGAAACCTCTTTTCAATTCACATTCTCAATAAGTCTAAGAAAAGGAATAGGTCACGTGTACCATTGAGAAAGTACAGGTAAGTTGGATAGGTACTACGCTAGTGTCTTATACAAGAACTGAGAGGACAAAAGGGAAAAAAACCGTTGGTGATGCAAGAGGCCGCATAGCAACAGCAAATAGTACAGGTAAACAAGAACGAAAAGTGGTAGGTATATCTTAAGGAGGCACGCGCCTAACTGCCGAAGCAGCATCAACAAGGTTACCTTAGCAACAAATCTACCGTGGGAGAGTTAGATCAGGTACTTGGTGCATTATCCGTCCTACCTGTCCCTGTCCCACCTTATTCTTACATAGAATATTGCGAAACTAAAGTTGACAAAAAAAAAAATAATAATAATAAGGAAAGATTGAAAGGAAGACCCAGAACAGCTGATGTTATATATCTATAGAGTTACGTATTATTAATGTTACGAATACAGAGAAAGTGTAGGAAAATAACAATGCTCTATATTATCACAAAGACGAAGAAAGGTCTAAAGAAAACTGAATGAATTGCATAATAAATAAATAAGATAAATTTTATTCATAAGATTGATTCAAATATGAATTTATTCAAATATTATTATCAGAAGATTTTCTTTGTTGGCAGTTAGTTGTAATATGAAAACAAGAATTAGTTGGCTTCTCGTCCAATTCAAGGTAAAAAACAAAAACCAAAATAGTAATTTTGTAATTGTTTTTTACTAATTAACAAGTCCGCAGTTTCGACAAACTTTGTTTGCCTTCTTCAGGAACAATATAAAAATAAAGAGAAAAAATTATAACACAAAAAACAAAATACATAGGTGCGATTACAATGAGACTGTAACTGATTACAGACTTAGCAGTCCCACTGTAATCGCACCTATTTTATTTGTATTTTGTGTTATAATTTTTTCTCTTTATTTTTGTATTGTTCCTGAAGAAGGCAAACAAAGTTTGTCGAAACGTTGAACTTGTTAATTATTAAAAAATAATTACAAAATTTCTTTTTTGGTTTTTGTTTTTACCTAGAATTGGTCGAGAAGCCCAACTAATCCTTGTTTTCTTATTCAAATATTGCGATCGTGCCAGATATTCAAAATTGAGTTTTCACCGGAAATATTTATTTTGAGCCCCCCCCCCCGTCACTGATTATGAAAAAAAAATGTTTTTAGCGAAAGGTCTATTGTGTTTGAATGTGTGAACAAAATATTTCAACAAAAACGAAAAGTCTTTAGGAAGCTTAAACTTAGTTATTTCGTTTAGGTATTACCACCACTTCTGACACGTAAGTTTCGGACAAAATCCATCAACCAGAAGTGCGACTTTATTGAATAGTTTTTGTTTTTTTTTTTATTTCGCGATTTTCTCGAGTTCAGCTCCAAAGATGAAGGGGGAGGGTTCAGTTATACTTTCCTCTAAAGTGCCACTTGAGTACAACATATGGTTTTACAAGCTATGTAATATTAGATTAGATTCTTATAGGGGATATTGCACTGCGACCTAAAAGATCTATTGTGCTACCCTTCAAAACCTTCTCATAGCAATTTAACACTGCAGTAGAAAGTCATGTGAGTGTTTCACAAAAGATTTATTTATTTATTTTTTAATGTATTTCTTGTGAATGTTTCAAATTTGTCACAAAGGAATGTGGCGGAAGAAAAATAGTAAGATCAATAAAAACATGACTAAAGACGTGACCTAATTTAAACGAAAACTTTTCTGGCCCATCTTCCAAATCTTTTATTAATACAAGATCTTCTTTTAAAAATAAAAAAAAATAAATCCATTATTAACATCTATAATGATGACTCAAAAAGCTGTTTAATAATTTAGAAAGATAGTTATCATTCAAGAATTGTGTTCACATTTTTTCAACCCTGCAATGTTGAAAAAAATTACTCACCCAAGGTGTTATAACAGTTTCAAAAAAAATAATTGAGAGCAATTTTACTATGACGCCATTTATACCAAAAAAAAAATCAGAACCCGTTATGCTTATTTTACGTGAAATTACCAAGTCTAAGGAGAAATATATCCTTTCTTTACCTGCTCTTTAAACGGACTCCTTTGTAAAGGGTTGTCCTCTTTAATAGGGCGTATAGACTGTTTTGTAATAGTCATAAAAGTACTGAAAAATGGCATTTAAAACCAAGATAATTTTAATCTTAAATTTTTTGGTGAAGTTAATCTGATAGTAAAACGATGATGAATGATGATAATAAGCGTATTGAAACGGAAGTCTAAAAACTTTACATATTACAATATTAATTACATAACGAGGTTAATGGCAATAACAATACCATAAAACTTTTGAGTAAGTCTGAAAGAGTAAATTCCATACATTAAATTAATAATAACTATAATTAATAATTATAATAATTACTACTTAATTTAATTATTATTATTATTATTAAAAAATTTTCACGACCACTAATATGATGCTCGACTATAATATAATAAAACCTGGTATACGTATGTATATATATAATTCTCACGGCCAAATGGCACTGAAATGAATGCTGTAGACCGGCTTTAATTGAAGATCTGTTCTGGTAGCTTCTTTAGTTATTGTACTAATTAACAATACATTTTATTGAATTATACTGTTATATTATAATTAAAGGGGTGTGAAAAACATGTTATTTGCCTAATTAAATAAAACATTATCAAATAAAAAGAAATACAAAAGAAATTGAAAAATTTGTTTCCTCATACATAGAAATTTTTATCACAAAAAATTCAAAAAAGTCTTTTGCGACATGTTCATACAACTTTCTTTTATTGCAGGTAATAATACAATAATAAAGTTGACAAATTTAAGATTTTATTTGTCTCAGTATGCATTTTTTTTTTTTTTTTAATAAATTGTAATCGCTTTTGGATTCTCATCCATCATCCGACTACAATACATCAAGTTCGTTCGTATAGAGAGCTGACTTCAACTTGAAGTTTCTATCACTCTGTGAATCTGATGTGAAACACTCACACGACTTTCTCTTACTCCTGTTGAACCATTTTAAATAAAATGTCCCATTTTCATTAAATATAAAATTTTACTCATTTGTTCTATAACATAAATGTGGGGACAACCTCCAACTTACCAACCCAGGCACGTAGGCAGAGAAATGGTTAGATTGTGCCCAGAAAAGTGCGCCAATAATATTAACTAACCGTATAACATTTGCATTTAGATCGAAACCTTAATCCCGGAAGCATTTTTTTATTTATTTATTTGCATCTGTAAAATATATACATTGGGAAGTGTATGTACAAGATATTATACAAATTGTGATACTGAGCTAAGATCGGCGCCACAACTAGGACATCGTGATGGAAGAAACCAGCCAGCGCTGGAACTTCCTAGGACTTATTGGCCAGGTTGGGAAAGGAGATCACGTGGCCAACGACGCTTTAATCTCCGTGGAATATTTTCAAAGAGGGTAAGTAAGTGTGTATAATGATTGGACGACAGGATTTGGGTGAATCTCTAGGATTTTTTGTGGAATTTCTGGAAGCGGAATTTCTGAAGTGATGAACATAAATAGGGTGTATTAATGATACGACGAAGGAATTTGGATTGGAAAGATTGTATGGGTTGTATGTTGGAGGGTTTTGCGGAGCTCCACAATTCTACTCCATATGTGCATATTGGTCTGAATAGAGTTTTGTAAAGAGTGAGTTTGTTATGTATTGTCATGGTGTATTTAGATCCAAGAAGTCATCTAAGTAGTCCGCAGCGTTTAGTTCTCTTCTTTCAAGTCTTGTGTGTGGGTTCCATGCTAGACGACTGTCCAAGTAGAGACCTAGGTAACGTACTTCGGTGGATGTGGGTATGTCTGAACTGTTAATAGTTAGTGGCTGGCAGATCTGTCTTCTTAATATGAATGTAACCTGGAAACACTTGGTGGGGTTAAGTTATATTTTCCATTTTTTACACCAAGTTTCAATGAGCTTCAAGGTGCTCTTGTATAATGGTAGAGACTTGAATAGGATCTGAGGGGGAAGATAAAATAGCGGTGTCATCAGCATAGATCGTTGTTAAGGCTTGGGGATGTGTAGGAATATCAGCAGTGTAGATGGTATATAGGATTGGTCCCAGTAATGCCCTGAGGCACGCCTGCACAGATTGTATGCAGATCTGACAGTTTAACGCCGCACCTGAAGCAGCGGTTTGTAACCCTAAATAGGATTGCAGGAGGAGATTAAATGAGGTGGGAAGGAAACTCCCGGAAGCTACGATGAATTTCTGAGCACACACAACCATTCCTTATACAGTACATTTCAAAACATTTCTTTTTATGTTTAAGAGGCCTAAAAATATGTATCTCCAGCAAAAATAAAAATTCGAAAATTTAATGTGATTGCAGCCGGCTGGAAAAAAAAGAAGCCATACTATGGCAGACACAACCTCAGATAAAAGGAGATTGTAATTTCAAACGATACATAATTTCCTTGAGATAAAAACCTACCATACTTAACTTAAGCATCACCCAGATTATCGTATATTAAAATCCTTTTAAATATCAAATGTAAATATCAAAAACCTAATTAACATAAAGGAGAAGAGTTACGAACGTATTAGAAGGTTGTATCATGCATGGTTACAGTTATAACAGAAGACAAAAGGTTATTACTACTATTAATTCACATGACCTCATTAAATATTCCACATACTTTATATTATTTAATATTATAAATGTAACTGAATATTCATTATTAATTTAGAGGTTTTTTTGTTTAAATTGAATAATTGAATAATAGAAAGCATCTTTTTTTTAATTTGATGTAATAAAATGATCAGTGTTGGCATGTATTGTAAACCTTATACAAAAGGTGGTCCAGGTGGTACAGTTGCCGGCGTTGTCGTGGGAACGTGGGAATCCACGCGACACTCTAGTAATGTAAGGGAGAGAGGGAAAGAGAGGGGGGAGAGAGACGTATTGTTGTGGTTACGTCAAACTCTAAGTAAAGGCCTTTTTTCCTTACTTTTTTTCTTCCCCGTACAATGACTGTTGGTGACTTGAATTCAGCAGCTATACAATCTCCGCCCAACTAAGGTAAACATTCAACATAAAAGAGGGTGGATATTACTGCAAGGTATTTTGTTGAAAAAAAAAAAAATGTTCATACTATTAAGCAATCAAAATTAATTATAACTATAACCAGCATTGAACAAAGTAATACATAAATTTTCAATCAATTCATAGTTTTTAACCAAGTCTATGAACAACGCTTAACAAGGCAATTACTCAATCAGTCTTTAAGAGTCTAACAACAATTCTTAAATCAAAAATGGTCTAAAAAACTGGTCTAAAGAGTCTTAACATAACTGGTAAGAATTCTTAACATTACAATCTTGAATCATCAAGAAGAGTTTACGAACCCATCAATCTGTATTATCAAGAAGTTATCTTCGGCCAATACCTCTTAATCTACAATACTACTTATCAAGTATCTAAGTGTTTTTATTATTTCAAACATAAATTATGAGTGTTAATTAATTAAAAAGTGTTGCTGCTGGGTAGTTTCTAACCTCGTTTAGTATATGCAAGTGAGGTGTAAGTGTTAATGTCAGTCAGTATTACTTACTGGTTGGTGCATTTAGTGTTTGGGTGTAATAATTCAAATAAATAAATTAAAAATTGAGAATGTAACATAATTAGAGGGTTTCCCTCTGCTTCAATCAACACATCATTTCCATTACAGCTAGAGGTGGAGTATAATTTTATAATAGAGTAGTTAAAGAGAGCTCTGATTGGGTCTGAGTGACTCTTAATAGCCTATTATTGGATCGAACACTTTATACAAGTTCGGGTATTATTAAGCACTCTTACATTGAAAAACCAGGAAATTTTGCTGTTCTTATACTTAGAACTACACTTACATAGACACCCCGCACATTCACACGTGAGGGCCTGATATTTTTATCTATTTGTGCTTAAGTGAAGATGCTTAATCATATGGGCAATATGAGGCAGCCCCAAATAAATCTCTTCTGCCGGCGTATATCCTACAACTGTACATGCACTATATAATAGTGTATCACTGAACAATTACATTTACACTAGGAACTACAAGGGATCACCTTTTCCGCAAAGCATTAACAGAAGTCATCCATAGATCTTATTCTAAACGACCGACCCAACATTGAAGATGCTTAAACCCATAGCCACGCGCATTAAAATATAAATCCTCCCGCTTTACGTTCAAATTCTTACTGTGGACTATATAGCTTCATATACTCCTCTTAGTCTCTAACTATAAGTAAGATACCCTCTACCGTGTGATGCATTGAGAGATTCTGCAATAATTGAAAGATTAACAACCAAAGAATGTAAATTCTGATCGAGAAGAGAAGGTAGGTGAATATATGAAATTTCACTAAATTACATCAAAAAGTACGTTTATCAATAACTACAAACAATCCTGTTATGGCAGAAGTAAGCCAAAAAAGTCGTCCCAGAATACCTTAAAATCAACGGTGATAGCTTCCATACAGACACCAAAAATAAACTTTCTGTGAAAAAGGTTTCAAACAAAATGTCAGATTTAAATATACGTAATTAGGGAAACAAATTAACGAAATTGATGCATTTTTAAGGAAAACGTAAAAAATAAAATAAAAACTTGCCCTTCTGAAGACGAATTTTGACCGACCTCTTTAAGTCAGATTATCCCATTGCGATAACCAAAGGAAATGTCTAGCTAGGAAATGGTTTGCTTACGATTTTTCTATTTTGAGTTATTTCTATATATATACACATTTATTTACAAATATCTAATTCGAAAACCTCAAAACCTGTATTTCCGGTAAAAACTGAATTTCGAAAATTTGCCACGACCGCTATACTTCCTCTTGTAGTTGCCAAGGTAACTACTAAATCTAAAAGTGCAATTCATTTCAAAGAAAAATATCGAGAAATGGCCAAAAGTTGAGTTCATTTTTCACTATTAATTTATTTTGGTAGTGGGCGTTTCTAATTTCAGATGCTTTGAATCGAAAAAAATGAACAGTGTTTGTATTGATGCTTAAAGGAAGCATGAAGGAATTAGTAATTTTCCTTAAGGAAGAAATTGCGTGATCAGAGTCACGTCAGCCAGGAATTCACCAGAATTAACAAGATTTTTGCGAACTGAATAGAATGAAAGAAAAAATAAAAAGAGGGGAACGGCCGGCCATAGCAGCACACAATCACCAAGTGAACATGCAAACTATAAGAAATAAATTACAATAGTTAATAAATATGCTGATATGATTATGATAATGGACTTGATGATTGTCCTAAATGGTAATATAATTCAGTGATGATTTTAGTCAATAAGATAGAGCACATTAAATAAATAAGGACGGCAACAAACTACAAACTATATATAAAAAAAAAGGAAAAGTAAAGGATTATCAATGAAGAGAGGCATTAACAATACTATTTATTCACAACAAAAGGCTGCACGAAGTATTGCGTGTGCAGACCATTCACAAGCTGACAATCATTCGGTTAGCGGTTAACTACGTTTGAAAGCAGCCGCAAATTACTACTGATTTACTGATTCTTCCATTACTATTAGTGAATGCACCAATTATATACAAACATTTTCTATTTAATGAAAATTGTAACATAACTCAATTGTGTGTGTGTGTGTGTGTGTGTATGTGTTTTATTAAAGTGAATATATATAATTTTATTTATAAGAACAAGTGATCGGGAGGAGTCTGTGAGTCGTGCTCTGAAGTCTGATCGTTTCCTTCTTTATAAAGAGTTGTTGGATATTAATAAAAATCTTTCTACATATAATGTTGGCCTAAATGAAGAGGTTAATCTTAAAGATTTGAGCATATTGTTCAAAATAAGGGGTGAATTACTCAATCTAAATTGTGTCCCATGGTTTAATAAAGACCCGGATAAATAGCGGTGCCACTTGTGTAATCTGAATGAACGAGAGGATATGTTCTACTTCTTTTGTCAATATTCTGCACTGGCTCATATTCGTCAATTATACTTTAGAATGGGTTCACTTTCATCACATTTTGTAATTTCTTACCTCTCCAATATAACTGATTGCCTTGTTTTTGTAAAATTTGTTCAGCAAGCTCTAGATTATAGAAATAAAGCCAATCAATAATACCTACAATTTCATAATTAATAATTGTAATAAAACAAAATAGTAATTTTCTTTGTTATATGTAATTTTGCTTTTCTTTTTATGTATAATTAATAACCAAACTCTGGCAGACGGCTTCATGCCATGCTATTTGTAATACTAATTTACTTAGTTTTTGTATGCAATATTTTCTTTTTAAATAAAGTGTATTATTATTATTATTATTATCATTATTATTATTATTATTATTATTAATTTTATTTATATATATTTACTTTCGTTTACAGGAAGTATAGTGATCGTGTCAATTTTTAATTTATAATAAAAATAAAGGAAAAAAAGGAAATTCCGGTGTGAAACACACACATCAGTGTCTCCTCCTGCCTATAATTGTCCCCCTCTCATCCCTAAACTTTCTTAAAATGAATATCCTCGCAAAAATAAGATTCTCATTTCCGGTCAACTGATTTTCTTCAAACTCAAAATTTTAGCAACATATTTCATTCTTGAAAATGTGGGTGGGTGCGCAATGCTTGTATAACATCTGGTAATTTTATCCATCGTAGCATATACAACCAACAAGTGTGAGTGTAACAGAAACATTACGTTGAAATGAACTCTCTATCCGAACTTGGTCAATTTGCTCTGACGATGGATGAAAATCCAAAACCGTTCATGAACATGATCAATATGCATGCTACGACGTATAAAATACCAGATATTTAATTCTAATCAATATTATTTAGACAACAGAATTGTATAATAAACTGAAATAGCACTTTATAGGAAAACACAACACCACATCTCTCCCCAAAAGTCCATTTTAAATTAAATTTTCCAGAGAAATGTTTAAAAAAAAAGTTGTAGCTCTTAATATGCGTAGTTGATATACCAAGTTTAAAAGGAAATCATTGGAGCCATTTTCGAAAAAATCGCAAAAAAAGAAGTGCAAAAATCATTTAGTAAAGTGGTACTTCCGGTTGTGGTAATTTGACTGACAACCGAAATTTAAAAGGAATGTGAAGTATGAACTTTCTACGATTTTTCGTTTTTGAGCTAAGTTGTTTATATTCACATAATTAATGGCCATTTTCTAAAAACCATTTTTTCGGATTCACGGTAACTCAAAACGTATATTTCCGGTGAAAACATGATACCGAAAATTTGAAACGATTACAATACTTCCTCTTACTAGGAGTAAAAGAAAGTAAATGTGAAGGAATTATAGTCATGAATTTTATGCCAACAAGAATTAAATATCTGGATCTCTTCACCAGCCTTACCAGAACAATCTTCTTTTAGTTTTCGAACTATCACACATTTTTGCACCATGCTATTTTGAAGAAGTGCTCTTCGTGTTTAATGAAAAAAAAAATTGTAAAACTTCTCTTGCCGACGGTGTTTCTCCAAGTTTTTAATTTTTACTTTTACTTATAAAAACAAAATATTGATTATCGTGTCAAATTTTTAAATTCGAGGTTTCAACGGAAATAAAAAATTTGGGATTAGAAAAAAAAATGTTTCTCTAAAACGCAAAAAAATTGCTTAAATTTGATGTTCCGTTCTACTGCCACATTGTATCCGACACGAAGGTATGTGTCATCCGAAAGTGTACTAGAATGCTTCTTTTTATTTTACTTTTGGAGCAAATGGCTTCATCCATTTTTTTTGTACTTTGCATGCACAAAAATGCCTATCATTTTTATTTAAAACATTTTTCCCGGGAAAATTGATTTTTGTAGGGTTCTGGAGGACATACATTTTTTTTTTTTTAAGAAATTTTATAAACGTTCGGAGGGGGCATGATGTCAGGCTTTTTTACTCTTTACATTTTTATAAGTGAAACAGAGCGTAGAAAGACAAGGAAATGCATTCTTTTCGTCTTAAACATATGGTTTCTTTTTCTTTTTTTTTATTACGGTATTTTGGATAATTTTAATAAGAATTTTGATATAAAATGTCGATAATGAAACATTAAAAAAGACAATAATCCCATATCTTTTAAAAGAGTTTTGAATACATCCCTTAACACTTTTCTAGTTAAATCTTCGTTAATATTTATCGTAGTTAACAAGCTTAAAGTATAGTTAAAGGCGATCATTACTTATCAATATTATGGTCTGTGACATTTTTCCCCAGAACCACTACCAAGGTTGATATTTTTATAAATTAGCATATCAACCTTATATTGAACAGTTGCATAAACTTATTTGGGGGACCCGGCAAATATTCAGAATTAAAAAAATAATGATATTCAATATTTGCCATAAATAAAAATATTATAATTTATGACTTTATAATAGAAATCACCTTGAACTTTAAATGATTAAATTATGTAACATAAAAAAATCAATAAATAAATTTAATCAGATCAGTTGTTTGGACTTACGAAGGTGGGAAAAGAAACAAGTTTTATTTGGGGGGAGGCTGTAAAAGGTAAAAATTATAAAATTAAATAAAATTAATTATCTTCTAAATGTATAAATGGGGTATATTATTGAAAAGTGTAGTGAATGATTCTGGTTTGGCACAGATCTGTAGTTGGTAACAACCACTAGTCAGTAGAGGACCATCTGACCTGGTTCCCATGGTGACTGCACTAGCTAGCTCCCACGACATACACTACTCACCTCTCTCTCTAGTATATCTCTCTCTCTCACTCACCATCTATTTATCTATCTATATAATAAATTAACTAATGAGAATATCATTTCTTGTCAATTTTCTAAATAATTTAAAATTTATATTTACACACAAAAAAAAAATTAATTAATTTTACTCAATTGAAAATCAAATTTTAGCACTAATTAATTATACTTGAAAAAACTAGATTTAAATAGTATTTAATAGCATAAATATGCAATTAAAGTAAAGTGAAGGTGTTCTGTAAAAAAACAAGATCAATTAAGTGCATGCGATATATATATATATAAGTAGAAATGAGATCTTAAATCAAAATATTTTGAACACCTCTAGTTGAAGCAACAAGTTTTTCAAAAATGCCACATCCAATAACCTGTTCCTATTGCTGTAACAAGATTTCAAATAAATTGTCCTAAATTTAATATGGATCGTTTGAGAAACTGATCGCAATTATTTATTAATTGATAGTAATGTGATAATTAATTATAATTATGAGAGTTGAATAATTTTATTATAGAATGGGCAATTACGTAATAAAAGATTCTCTTTCTCTTCTAGATCTGTATTAGTAAAAATTTATAATTGTTAATTAGTAATAATTTGTAAATTTGAAAAATCTGGTGTTTAAATTATAATTGACAAATTTTATAGTTTGTGTACCAAATTTAATGAAATTCGACGAAAACTGAAAAAACTGTTCAGTAAAAGCGCACTTTCGTTTAACTAATTTCCTTGAAACTTGGAATTTTGGCCATCCATTTATTTCTAATTAATTTTGTTTGGATGATAGAATTGTATAATCAACTATGACTTTAGTGAAAAACATAACCCCTCCCCTCCCCTAAAAGTGCCATTAAATGAATTTTCCTAGAGAAATGTTTTAAATAAATGATGTAGATCTTTGTATGTTTAGTTCATATACGTAGTTTTAAGAAAATCGTCTTCGTTTGTTAGTTTCTCATGCAGAAACTACTGATGATAATATTACTATTCATATTGGAGGTCGCATAGCGACGAGTTCGTCGCCCTAGAAAGATCTTATCCAATTTCCGTGTCTTCTGTAAGTGCATTGCAACTTCCGGGTAATATTCTCTCTTTACAGGTAGCACTTTCCATCACTGGCCATGAGAGGTAGAAGCTGTTGAGGCACTTTAGGGATTGTTTATAATATACTCTGAATATAGTTTTGGATTTTTTTTCCAGCATCGAGATTAAAAACCCATTCTTCATTCTTAGTAAAGGTAAAGGATGATCTAGTGATGACCTAGTGCAATCACTAGGTCTCAATCTAGCTAATCGGCTTCCATTCCCTAAATACGAATATATGCAGCACTACCGCGCTGTATGCAGATTAGGCTTAGTTGATGCGGTAGCTAAGGATGTTAGTTCATGAAGTCCTATTTAAATATTTGCCCCTAGAAACCATTTACGAGAGATGCCACCTAAATCTTGGGTTCACGTATATATCGATGGCTCGGCGGTAGAGGGGAACAGATTGGGAGTTTTTGTTTCCTGATGTGTCTTTATCAGCCCCAGATGGCAAAGTGGTTCCCAACATTTGATGGCGAAGCCAAAGCTGTCCCATGGTCTTGCAAAAAAAAAAAAAATATTAGAGAGATCAGAACAAAATTTTGTGATAAAATCACTCTCAAGTCTTGCTGAGGTGTTTTCGCAAGGCTTGAGGAAAGGAAGAGATGAGGAGAGTGAAGGGAAAGTGTGGAAGTGGTGCTCCAATGGTTACCAAGTCATTGCGGAATTATGGGGAACGAAGAGGCGGATCGTTTGGGTTCGGAAATGAATCAGCCTGAAAAAGAACTCTACTTCCACTAAGCTAATAGGATCATCCACATTATTTTTAAAAGTTGTACCCAAGGGAAATACCATGAATTCGCTGACGGGGAAAGGTGGGCAACCCTCGAAGACTATTGACACTACTACTACTGGTATAATGTACGGCGCAGCGCGGGAGTAGCAGGTTAAGAATTTTGACTGGGCATGATTACCTCCACACTTGAGCCGCATTGGGGGTGATCGCCAGCCCTATTTGTACCCTATGAGGTAGTCATTTGGCTCGCACTTGGAATCATGCATTGGCCTAGGTTATATAAGCCATGACTGTGCCGCCAACAAGGAACAGGGAAGCAGGCAAAGATATATTGGGCTGCAAGACGTCTAATGGCGGAAAGCCAAAGATGCTAGGCACTGGGAAAAAAAATCCAAAACTATATTCAGAGTATATTATAAACAATCCCTAAAGTGCCTCAACAGCTTCTACCTCTCATGGCCAGTGATGGAAAGTGCTACCTGTAAAGAGAGAATATTACCCGGAAGTTGCAATGCACTTACAGAAGACACGGAAATTGGATAAGATCTTTCTAGGGCGACGAACTCGTCGCTATGCGACCTCCAATATGAATAGTAATATTATCATCAGTAGTTTCTGCATGAGAAACTAACGAACAAACTAGCAGTAATTGTATTAAGTTGTATCTTATTCTCTAATAAAACGCTAAAAAATGTTAAACTCGATCAAAACAAAAAAAAATCAATAGACAGACAAACCTACAATTCATTTACTTTTTTCAGACATTTCAATTTAACAAAATGTCTATTTTCAAGTATAATAAACAAAATAGTCGTACGTGATTTGTTAGTAAAACCAACTCATAACACTGTTTTTTATCTCATTTGAAGAAAACAAAAAAAAAACATTAGAATATGTGGAAACTTCGTGCTTAGTAAGTGAAATAAGGTATGCAGTCTGTTTATAGACGTTTATGACGAAATCCTTGACTTCTATGGGTTTATGGAGAGATTGACGTATATTTACAGTCGTTGTCTAAATCCTAAGTACTGAATGTTCAATACAATTCGAAATATTGAGATCTTGAAATGAATGCTGATTAACTGTCACAATTAACTTTCTGGTTATTAAGAAACTTTCTAACACCCCCAAAAAATTGCCCTTCTGGAGACGAATTTTGACCGACCTGTTTAAGTCAGATAACCAAAGGAAATATCAAGCTCGGTTTTCATACGATTTTTCTGTTTTGAGTTATTTCTATATATATATATATACAAGACAATTATATATATATATATATATATATATACATTTATTTACAAATATCTATTTCAGAAACCTCATAACATGTATTTCCGGTAAAAACTCAATTTCGAGAACTGTTGAACTTTGTCTTTGTTTACCAAGCTATAAAGGTGTAAAAAGGAAGCAAAGTATCGTAGCAAACAAAAGCAAACAGAAGACCTTTACTTTAAACAATAGATACTTGTTAGGCTGATTACTGATGAGTACGTAAAAAAATTTTACCCGTTTTTTGAATGTACATAAAAGTGCAAATGTAACTAACCTAAGTTGTGCATATTCGCTATTGCTATCGATTGCCATCTCACCTCTTGTCATCCAATAAAACTCCTGACGTTTGGGCTCGAAGAACTGTTATAAGGCAGTTGTCTCAACCTCCACATCAAAGATTTTCGAAGCGAAGGCGTTCTGCAATATATGAAACGGGTGGTAATCTGTAGGGACCAAGTCTGGAGACTAGACCAGATAGGGGTAAACCCTTCTAATCAAATTCTATTAATTTCAGGAGCGTGTGACAGCAGCATGAGGCCGGGCATAACCATGGTGGATGATGGATAGCACTTTGCCGATTGATTTGGAGTGGCCGCTTCGATCCTAATGCTGCTGGCGTTCTGTTATAGAAGGTAGCATCATCAATGGTTTAGTCAGATTCCAGAACCTATCAATGAATTATTCCTTTGACAACCTGCCATACTTCAACAAAACCATCTTAGGATGCAATTCTACTTTGGATGTCGTTGTAGGTAGTTCAGAAACGCACACACAGACATTCCATGCTTTACTCGAGTAAGAATGGGTCTTTTTTTTAAGCGGAAACCAAGGGAATACAGGTAGCGATTCGCTCCTTTCTTTGATTTGCACTCAGCAGATGTGGAACCCTAAGACTTACTTTGAAACCCTGCATTTCGAGCGGCTTTCAACTGTTGTCCTAGTGTACCAAGAAGATTTCAGCTAATTCTTCTAAGTTTGGATTCAGGCTGTTTCTTTAAGACTTGGTCAAGGTTCATTTGAAAACATTAATGCCCTCTCCGTCCCTGAATTTTCGAAACCATCGACGACATATCCTATATCAACTGCATCTGCCTCAAATACCTAAGGTCTGAAGCAGCAAGCTGTCTTTATCGAACTCATGCAGTAAACAGGGTCTGATGAGTTTCTTATCGGTCCCCATTTCACCGTCCCGATATTTTTATCCACTCACGAGCTCCTAATCTACACTCAGAGACTGTTGCTGTTCTAATGTTCCTCCTTTACGAGGCCACCTATACATGCACTCACTGTACGAACGCACGGTCGGTACTCCGCTGAACCAGTAATAAGTTAAAAACAGGAGCCTACAAAACCTTCATAAGAAAAAGGGAAGAACTTTTGCAAGTATCATAATATAAGAATGCCTGCAACATTTAGGATTCAGATTAAATTAATTTCATAAATACGTTAATTCTAACTGATCTAAATTCCAGTTTGGGTTTATTACAAAAATAAATATTTGTCATCGATATATTAAGAAATTAAAATGTCTTACGTGATATAATTGGCATTTGCGTAGGATATAAGATATATTATAATATATATATATATATTATTAAAATTAAAAGTATTAATTAAGTGGGCCGGTTTAAATGGATCAAGGAATGGCTGTTACTCCTATGTAAACAAATATTATATTTTATTCGGATCATAATATTTATAGAACCTTAGTATCAAATAAATATGATTCAATTGAATTAAAGAAAAACCCAATACTTTATAAGATACACTTATAATATGGGAATTAAAAGTTTATTAAAAATAGATATGCCGGATCTAATATTTAGAGCTGATTCTTAGGAACATATTTTTAGACCACCTCCATTTACTTCCAAGAAACATGAAATGGTAATTAAGCCTAACGTCTATAGCAAATGTGCAGTTAGCATTCCAAGTTCAAAGAAAATCGTTGTATCCGTTATCGAGAAAATCGAGATTTCGGTATGAGAAGAAGTAAGATAGTACGGAACTGTAGTCAACACCTCCGACGAATATAATATCCCTACTGTTCTTCAGCAGAGATACAACACCCTCTCCCCCAAATGGAAAGACTTGAAAGATATCCCCCTTGATGAAAGACATAGAGATGAAAAACGCACCCGATGAATTCAGTAAAAAGCCTACGGTGCAAAGTTAGTAGATTCATCGGAAGGGTTGAACCAGGAGTAGGAGAGAAATAGGCGTGATTGGCTGGAGGATTAATTGATAGAAAAGCCCACCTCTAGCATCATGTGGTTCCCATAATATACCCTAAATGTTAAAACAAGATCGTTTCAGTCTGTCTGGCCATCCCACATCTTCAGTAATTCTTGCTATTGAATTTCACTTTTGCTCGGTGAGGATTAGAGAAATTGACGAGCTATAGTTGTTAAGAAGAACAATAGAGATCAATGAAATTTAAATCTGTATGACAGATTTCCGGTTCTTAATAAAATTGTGAAGAAAAAGATTATACGATTTATTAACTATTTCATTTTTTAATTTTAAGTTTAATTCTAGGGATATAAATTACCCTAAATAAAGATTAAAACGAAAAAAAGTTTTTAATTAATAGACTTAATTCGTAATAAATATGTGTACTTCAGATATTGCACTACATTCTTATGTGTTAATTATATTAGCAACACTTTTTGATGACGTCTAGCTCAGCTAAGATGTTTATTATAATTACAGCAAGAGTTATAAATTACATTCATTTTTTTTTTTCTAACACTTATAAACATTTACTTTCTATAAATAAATAAATGGAAGACGCACAAACAAAACTAAAATAAATTTGGGAAAAGTTAAATACCACAACTACATACAACCTTGCTAAATATAAAACATTAACAAATTTGATGATTACGTAAATATGTAACTACTAAAAATACAGACATAAATACGTATTTAAAAACAAAAAATAAAGATAATATCATCCAAGTCTATATTTAGAATTTATGCATTTAAAAGAAAATTCTGGTGCGAAACACTTACCCAGTATAGACAGTTATAAATTTCACAAATAATTGAAATAGTAAAAAGTATGTTTTTGCATCCAAACTTTTAATGCAGTAAAAAATGTAGCAGTTTCGCCAAACAGATTTTAACTTTTATGGGGAAAGCTCAGCAGATGAGTTCGAAACACCAGAGCGATATATAATTTCCGAAAGGGAAATAATATTAAGTAATAATTAAATATAAGAGAAATTTCTTTTATAATTACTAATTGAGTTGTTTTTCATTTCTACCATTCTTCACATTTCCCAACTTGGAAAAAATTTTCCCTCTCTGTTTTCTTTGCAAACAAACCTTACTCCACAACTAAACAATAACCTCCTCTAACATTTTACTCTCCATTCTTTCTTAACAGGTAACATATCTTTCTAATATTGTTTAATTGTTATTATGTTTTAATTTTATCATACAATTTTCTTTTTATCCGCAATTTTTGTTTTGTAGTTACTGAGGAAGGACACCAAAGTTGAAGCGAAACGTCGAACAAACTTTTTAAAAATAAAAAGTTTCTTCTTTGACCCCAGCCAACTAATTTTATTTTTTTAGCATGTTTAATTAACAACGGCCAAACATAAATATTGTTTATATTTTAAGTATTACTTTAGATTTTTTTCGTTAAATAACTGAAGAAATAAATTTAAAACCCAGATATCTGTATTATCGTTTTATAAAGAAATAAAAAAAAAAACAAAATTTAAAGAGAATGATAATATGAGGGTAATTTTTATCATCGACAGCCTGTCAGTCACATGCGGGTAGTAGAGAACTAGCCATATACAGCAGGAGATAGACTGATAGCAGCAGCAATAGCAGGTGTCTACAGAGCGGCCACGCTCTGCATCTTACAAACTAAACATCTGCTTTCTTTAGCCACTTCCAATGCGGCCGACTGGAACACTTCTTTAAAAAGACACGACATAATACAAAGAATAAAGAAACAATAATTGTGTCCACATACCACAACAATGGTTATAATAATCTCCTTCTGATGGGGGACACATGCCGGCCGTGTGGTCATTGGCGGTTAATACGCTTCATTAAATATAGTACTACTTTACAACTAAATAGTAGATCGTGACGTCATACAAGTAACCCATATTAAACAATTAATATAACCTAGTAATCAATTAAAACAGACAAAGTTGAAAGAACTCTTGCAGATCTCTTTTTGAATATTAAATAAGGTATAAATATAAATTTATATTTAACTTGACTGCTAGCTTTATGTCAGCCTTTATCCTCAACGCTAAACAAGGGTAATCTCCTGACTGAAACCCGGTATCTTATAATAAAAAATCTGGTGTGATACACTCACACAACTTTCTCTTACACCAGTTTTCAAAAGTGTGAAATTCGTCGGTGTCATTACGGAGAAAAAAGCAAATACTAAAAAAACGGTTCATTAAAAACGCAATTCCGGTTTACCAATTTACTTGAAACTCAGAATTTTGGCAATCTATTTATTTATAATCAATTTTGTTTAGATGGTAGAATTGTATAATCAACTATATAATAGCACTTTAGAGAAAACAATCCCATCCTCCCCCAAAAGTCCCTTAAATGATTTCTCCCTTATCAGGAGAAATGTTACAGATAAAAGTTGTAGCTCTTTAAATGTATAGTTCACATTCTTAGTTTAAAAACATCATTGGAGCTGTTTTAGATAAAATAGTAGAAAACTGAAAAATAATTTGCAGTAAAAACGCACTTCCGGTCAACCGATTTTCTTCAAACTGGTAATTTTGGCAAGTTATAAAATTCTAATTAATACAATCTAGTTGACAGAATTGTATGGCATATGGTTGAATTGAAATAGCCCATTAGAGGAAAACCTAACCCCACCTCTCCCCAAAAGTGCCCTTAAATGCATTTTTCCGGAGAAATGTTTCAAATAAAAGTTGTATATCTTTGTATGTATAGTTGATATACCATGTTTAAAGAAAATTGTTGGAGCCATTTTGGAAAAAAATGCAAAAAAGTGAAAAAAAAACATTCAGTAAAGTAGTACTTCCGGTTGAGGAATTTTGACAGATACGTACTGTCGGATCCAATGGTAATACCCAAACGGAATATCAAGTTTCAACTTTATGCGATTTTTTGTTTTTGAGCTACGCTGTTCACTTACACATACACATACATACATACACACACACAGACCATTTGCTAGAAACCACTTTTTTGGGCTCAGAGAACCTCAAAGCGGATATTTCCGGTGAAAATTCGATATCGAAAATTTGGCACGATTACAATACTTTCTCTTCCTGGGATTAAGAGAAACTAAAAAAAGCAATTGCCTTTTCAAATTTAGGAAATTATAGACCAAACGGTGCCCTTTTGCGTCATTATTCACGTAATCTAATCTGCCTCCTGGTGGTGTATAATCCCTAGGCACTACGGTTCTACTTTCGACAGTTTCATAAACTTCACATCGAGAATTCTTTATTGAAGGAGACTTTTCAGAAAATACATTATTATCCATTGATCTTCCATTGAGGATTGGACATGTTATAATTACCAACTTATCTTCTTTCCACATTTATGAATGAAGCAATGAAATGGGAGCGACACCTACAAATGGAAAGATAACCTAATCTGAACTGCTAGTGAGGCCTTTAGAAATGATTGATAAGAAAACGTTCCTTTAGGAGCGGCAGTGAGGTCGGAGATACTGTAAGTTATTTTGGATATATACACACTCCACAACCAACCTTCTTAATTGAGCAAAAGTGAACTAGAAAAATATTCCTGGCTTGGTAACAAGACTTTGTCTCTTAGGAAACCCCGATAAGGGTCGTGCAGCAGTACTAATTTGTGAGCGTCTATGACAAAACAGAAATTTTCTCTGCGGAAATTGATATATAAGATAATTCTGTTTTCAACCTTTGATTTTATTAATGAGGCAGAGCTGATTTAAAGGAGAAAACTTAGATTAGGATAAATAATCTAGAGCAAAATTTATTGATTGTTTTGTAAATACAAGTGTGAGGAGGAGTAACAGATCTGCGGGTTTACCTGACAATGAAGGGTGAAAACGGATAATAAAAAAAAAGAGCCAAGAAATGAAGCATACCTTCAACGAGGTAAAACGGAAGTAAAGTAAAACATTTTTTTTGCTCTGCCGCCAAAAGAAAAACAGGTTCTACTGAAGTGCCCCCTAAGTCCCCTCTAACAATTACATGCGTTTCTGTAACAGCAACCAAAGAGAAGCTCAGCAACCAAAGAGAGCAAAGAGAAGCTCAACCACTCTCTCGGACTAGAGTGGGAGAAGCTTTATAAATATAGCGACGGACAGACCATAAAAACACAGTTGAATTCAGTTCAATACATCCAATTACTACGTGTCATTTTCATACCACTCTACCTTAAAACATTTCTCTATTGTAAAATCCAGGCAGTCTGTGTCTCTTAATTAATATATTAGTTAACCAGTGTTAACCAAGTCTT